>JAUCBJ010001088.1:0-149580 GCA_032718475.1 Nemertoderma westbladi | reverse complement strand
AATATGCCGACTCTGTTGACTGTTAGCACAGAGCCTGATATTATAATGTTTTCAGTTACATCGCCCTCGAATTCAGACCCAGCTACTAGAAATAGGCCGCGCCGTCTAATCTGAATTACATCAGTATACCGAACTCGTTCGAGACTGAGTGTCGCTATTTAATAGCTACCTCTCGCCCTGTCACAGACCCAGCTTCTAACTATAAAACTATAATTAGGACGCCTTCATACAGAACACGTTGCTATTTCATAATGACTCTAAACTGAAGCTACACAAAGGAAAAGGTGAGAAGTGATTATCTAATAATAACACACAAAATCCGATTATTATACATACTCCTCCAGTCCTCCTTTTAACAAAGCCGCATTCAACTAACTCCCTTATTACGTATTAGCCTGTGCTGTATCAATGCCTCAGTGGGTGGTCTTTACTACAACTGAAAGGCCCGTCTCAGCTCCAGGTAAGTTAACAATCTGTCAATAATAAAAATGAAAGCGAGCCGACATTTAGTCAGAGCAACCAAATGGATGTCCAAGGAGACGGGCTGTCTGGACTTGACTGAGTCGAGTTAAATCGCTTCGCCAAAACGACCAAGTAGCCCATAGAAATACACTACATTTTTTTTGGCGATTTTGGTCATTTTGGCCGCCAAAACGACCAAGTTAATGTTTATTGGGATTGGGACTGTACAAGAGGCAGGGTAGTAGGTAAGATCCTTCTAATTGGATACTTACCGAAGGCCTGGACTACTGGTATTATAGTACCTGTACAAGTGGCAGGGTAGTAGGTAAGATCCTTCTAATAGGATACTTACCGAAGGCCTGGACTACTGGTATTATAGTACACCTATCTGTACAAGTGGCAGGGTAGTAGGTAAGATCCTTCTAATTGGATACTTACCAAAGGCATGGACTACTGGTATTATAGTACCTGTATAAGTGGCAGGGTTGTAGGTAAGATCATTCTAATTGGATACTTACCGAAGGCCTGGACTACTGGTATTATAGTACACTTATCTGTACAAGTGGCAGGGTAGTAGGTAAGATCCTTCTAATTGGATACTTACCGAAGGCATGGACTACTGGTATTATAGTACCTGTATAAGTGGCAGGGTTGTAGGTAAGATCCTTCTAATTGGATACTTACCGAAGGCCTGGACTACTGGTATTATAGTACCTGTACAAGACGCAGGGTAGTAAGTAAGATCCTTCTAATTGGATACTTACCGAAGTCCTGGACTACTGGTATTATAGTACCTGTATAAGTGGCAAGGTTGTAGGTAAGATCCTTCTAATTGGATACTTACCGAAAGCCTGGACTACTGGTATTATAGTACCTGTACAAGACGCAGGGTAGTAAGTAAGATCCTTCTAATTGGATACTTACCAAAGGCCTGGACTACTGGTATTATAGTACCTGTACAAGAGGCAAGGTTGTAGGTAAGATCCTTCTAATTGGATACTTACCGAAAGCCTGGACTACTGGTATTATAGTACCTGTACAAGAGGCAAGGTTGTAGGTAAGATCCTTCTAATTGGATACTTACCGAAAGCCTGGACTACTGGTATTATAGTACCTGTACAAGTGACAGGGTTGTAGGTAAGATCCTTCTAATTGGATACTTACCGAAGGCCTGGACTACTGGTATTATAGTACCTGTACAAGTGACAGGGTTGTAGGTAAGATCCTTCTAATTGGATACTTACCGAAGGCCTGGACTACTGGTATTATAGTACCTGTACAAGAGGCAGGGTAGTAAGTAAGATCCTTCTAATTGGATACTTACCGAAGTCCTGGACTACTGGTATTATAGTACCTGTACAAGAGGCAGGGTTGTAGGTAAGATCCTTCTAATTGGATACTTACCGAAGTCCTGGACTACTGGTATTATAGTACCTGTACAAGAGGCAGGGTTGTAGGTAAGATCCTTCTAATTGGATACTTACCGAAGGCCTGGACTACTGGTATTATAGTACCTGTACAAGTGGCAGGGTTGCAGGTAAGATCCTTCTAATTGGATACTTACCGAAGGCCTGGACTACTGGTATTATAGTACCTGTACAAGAGGCAGGGTTGTAGGTAAGATCCTTCTAATTGGATACTTACCGAAGGCCTGGACTACTGGTATTATAGTACCTTTACAAGTGGCATGGTTGTAGGTAAGATCCTTCTAATTGGATACTTACCGAAGGCCTGGACTACTGGTATTTTAGTACCTGTACAAGTGGCAGGGTTGTAAGTAAGATCCTTCTAATAGGATACTTACCGAAGGCCTGGACTACTGGTAATATAGTACCTGTACAAGTGGCAGGGTTGTAGGTAAGATCCTTCTAATTGGATACTTACCGAAGGCCTGGACTACTGGTATTTTAGTACCTGTACAAGTGGCAGGGTTGTAGGTAAGATCCTTCTAATTGAATACTTACCAAAGGCCTGGACTACTGGTATTATAGTACCTGTACAAGAGGCAGGGTTGTAGGTAAGATCCTTCTAATTGGATACTTACCGAAGGCCTGGACTACTGGTATTATAGTACCTTTACAAGTGGCATGGTTGTAGGTAAGATCCTTCTAATTGGATACTTACCGAAGGCCTGGACTACTGGTATTTTAGTACCTGTACAAGTGGCAGGGTTGTAAGTAAGATCCTTCTAATAGGATACTTACCGAAGGCCTGGACTACTGGTAATATAGTACCTGTACAAGTGGCAGGGTTGTAGGTAAGATCCTTCTAATTGGATACTTACCGAAGGCCTGGACTACTGGTATTTTAGTACCTGTACAAGTGGCAGGGTTGTAGGTAAGATCCTTCTAATTGAATACTTACCAAAGGCCTGGACTACTGGTATTTTAGTACCTGTACAAGTGGCAGGGTAGTAGGTAAGATCCTTCTAATTGGATACTTACCGAAGGCCAGGACTACTGGTATTATAGTACCTGTACAAGTGGCAGGGTAGTAGGTAAGATCCTTCTAATTGGATACTTACCGAAGGCCAGGACTACTGGTACTATAGTACCTGTACAAGAGGCAGGGTTGTAGGTAAGATCCTTCTAATAGGATACTTACCGAAGGCCTGGACTACTGGTATTATAGTACCTGTACAAGTGGTAGGGTTGTAGGTAAGATCCTTCTAATTGGATACTTACCGAAGGCCTGGACTACTGGTATTATACAGTAGTACCTGTACAAGGGGCAGGGTTGTAGGTAAGATCCTTCTAATTGGATACTTACCGAAGGCCTGGACTACTGGTATTATAGTACCTGTACAAGTGGCAGGGTTGTAGGTAAGATCCTTCTAATTGGATACTTACCGAAGGCCTGGACTACTGGTATTATAGTACCTGTACAAGAGGCAAGGTTGTAGGTAAGATCCTTCTAATTGGACTTACCGAAGGCCTGGACTACTGGTATTATAGTACCTGTACAAGAGGCAGGGTAGTAGGTAAGATCCTTCTAATTGGATACCTACCGAAGGCCTGGACTACTGGTATTATAGTACCTGTACAAGAGGCAGGGTTGTAGGTAAGATCCTTCTAATTGGATACTTATCGAAGGCCTGGACTACTGGTATTATAGTACCTGTACAAGTGGTAGGGTTGTAGGTAAGATCCTTCTAATTGGATACCTACCGAAGGCCTGGACTACTGGTATTATAGTACCTGTACAAGAGGCAGGGTTGTAGGTAAGATCCTTCTAATTGGATACTTATCGAAGGCCTGGACTACTGGTATTATAGTACCTGTACAAGTGGTAGGGTTGTAGGTAAGATCCTTCTAATTGGATACTTACCGAAGGCCTGGACTACTGGTATTATAGTACCTGTACAAGTGGCAGGGTTGTAGGTAAGATCCTTCTAATTGGATACTTACCGAAGGCCTGGAGTACTGGTATTATAGTGGCAGGGTTGTAGGTAAGATCCTTCTAATTTTCGTGGATCACGCATTTAAATATAGTATAATAAATAATGTTCGTTACTTTATCCTTCCAGTCCAATCATTACAGGTGAATCTGAGTTTAATGTTGAAAGTTTGCGATTCAATACTGTGGATATAAAATAATAATAATAATTTAATATAACATAAGATTAATACATTTATGTACTAAATCAATATTAATTATTTAGTGTTGATATCATGTTATTGTTTTTAAGTGGTTAAACTATTGAGTGTTATCATCTAAAATATTATTTTAAATGCTACTACAAAAAGTGGGCGTGGCAGAAAATTTTGAAACATCCACCACATTACAATATTACAAGAAATCTGAAATGAGTTGGGGGACAACTAATGGGAGCTGGGGACAACTGATATGAGCTGATATGATTTGACAGGGATACTGTATATATACAGCGGCCCTAGGTGCCTCACATACGATACAATTGTCTGTTTGAGTATAAACTATCTGGACTGTCAGAGGTGTCAGATTTTTAACTCTGAATCTGAAGAGCATCTGCATCGTTGTACATATGGAATCAGACTTCAGATGGTCTGAATCTGATATCCGACGTGTGCCGTTTCGTCTGATATTAGTCTAATATTGATCGTTAATTAAGGTATCGTTCGTTTATTAGTTACATACCGTATTTGGTATAATTGTTTATTAGGCTAATAATCAATAAACTACTGTATATCTAGAACTACAGTAGCAATGATAATAATAGTTTTTTTTAATTTAATTCAGCCTCATATAGGGAATATAAAATCTCAGATAAAAAATGCATTAAACCTATTTCAGCACTATTGGTCTAAACTTCTAACCCTAGGCCTACTTGGATTCGTCTGGCAAAAAAATTAAAAAATGATTTCAGGATTCCAATAATAGTTTGAATTGGTTTGGGTTGGGAATAACATTTGTTCTCTGACATTTCATATTTCGTTAAGGACTATTTTGGTTGCCGTATTTTTGGCCGCTTTTTTTGCCACGCTTTCACCGCGTTTTTGCCACGTTTTTTCCATTGCTTGACTTAAACGATTGCATAAAATAGTGTATTCTAGAATACAAAGGTAGTACGTTGAAACAACAGGACAGAAATCGTGGCACCGAAAATGGTCCTTTAACAGTATAATTTTAAATAATTGTTAATTCATATATTCTTTAGATTCTCCTATATTCTTCTCTTTTTTGACAAGATTATGTTGTCGTACTGATAATGTTTTTAGCCGTTTGGAGAACAATAAATTTTTTTGAGTGTATAAACCGGTGTTTAAGGAAACATCAAATCCCACACTTTATGATGTAAAACCTCCTTCTTTGTCGCAGAAGTCTGTTGGATTTACAAGCGAAACGAAAAGAGCTGATGCAATAAATAAAGTATCATAAAGGCAATCAAAGGCGGCAAGTATTAAGACCTTTATAGAACAATTATTAGTAACTACCTTAGTGTAGTTACCATTGTGTGTTAATTATCATTCCATTTTTACAACAACGTAATTTACTTGAACAGTGAAAAAATAATAATAATATAGAAGGTTAATAAATTACAACAATCCACAACCCTGGCGTGGGGTCACGCTTCTACATGGACATGGGGTCACGTCTCTACCCAGGCGGGGGGTCACGTCCCTTCCAAGACGCGGGGTCGCGTATCTTCATACACGGACATGGGGTAATGTCTCTTCCCGGGCGCGGGGTCACGTCTCTACCCGGGCACGGGGTCATGTCTCTTCCCAGGAAAGGGGTGATGTCTCTACCCGGGCACGGGGTCACGTCTCTACCCGGGCACGGGGTCATGTCTCTTCCCAGGCAAGGGGTGATGTCTCTACCCGGGCACGGGGTCATGTCTCTACCCGGGCATGGGGTCATATCTATTCCCAGGCGCGGGGTCACATCCCTTCCAAGGCGCGGGGTCACGTATCTTCATACACGGACATGGGGTAATGTCTCTTCCCGGGCGCGGGGTCATGTCTCTTCCCAGGCGAGGGGTGATGTCTCTACCCGGGCACGGGGTCATGTCTCTTCCCAGGCGAGGGGTGATGTCTCTACCCGGGCACGGGGTCATGTCTCTACCCGGGCATGGGGTCATATCTATTCCCAGGCGCGGGGTCATGTCCCTTCCAAGGCGCGGGGTCACGTATCTTCATACACGGACATGGGGTAATGTCTCTTCCCGGGCGCGGGGTCACGTCTCTACCCGGGCACGGGGTCATGTCTCTTCCCAGGCGAGGGGTGATGTCTCTACCCGGGCACGGGGTCATGTCTCTTCCCAGGCGAGGGGTGATGTCTCTACCCGGGCACGGGGTCATGTCTATTCCCAGGCGAGGGGTGATGTCTCTACCCGGGCACGGGGTCATGTCTCTACCCGGGCATGGGGTCATATCTATTCCCAGGCGCGGGGTCACGTCCCTTCCACGGCGCGGGGTCACGTATCTTCATACACGGACATGGGGTAATGGCTCTTCCAATGCACGGGTTCACGCTTCTAACCGGGCACGGGGCCATGTCTCTACACGGGCGCGGGGTCACGTCTTTACACGGGCATGGGGTAATGTCTATCCGGGCACGGGTTCATGTAACATGGAGGTGGTCATGTAATTCCTTCTTGAACCTTCTAATTCCTCTACCAACTTTTGTCTTCTTATTTTAAAACTGCGGAAATCTTTATCTGTTGTGCATGTATGTTCGATGAAATTTGTGCATCTGTATTCCAAGTCTGTAGCTTGTGCGTATGCGATTGTGCGTGTGTATTCTAAGTCTGTAGCTTTTGCGTATGCGACTGTGTGTGGGCGTCCGATTGTTCATGCCAGGTGATGTGTAGACTGCACGAATCTAGATATATTCTGCTAACAGAAAAAAACGACCACAAAATGTAAGTTAAGTTTAAATTTGTAAAGCCACAGTCCAAACCACACGCAGTCCAGTATACCCCCTATACCGAGTATATAAACCTTTGAGTACTGCAACACTTAAAAAAGGCGGCACACTGCCTATTTTCCATTGTAAATAATTCAGGACCCTGTTCATTAAGGCGGCAGTTGCCGCCTTTTATATAATTATAACTTAAAACCCCTAAGTGCGGCAGAGTGCCGCCATTACATATATTATCCTGACCCCCCAGGGCGGCAGGGTCATAATTGGCGGCATAATTTATGCAATTTAATTTCAATTTAGCCAATAATTTTGTTACAAATGATTAAGGTGGCAGTGTGCCGCCCAAGGGGTTTAAATGAAAGATTTAACAAATTTCGAAAATGGTTAAAGGTGGCCATGTGTTCCTTATAAGTATAATAATATGGTCATCCTCTTCTTTATATAAAAATCTCTGGGAAAGACAAGGAAATACACCTTGGTCCGATCAAATATATTTTTTTGGTCATTGGAAGTAAAAATTTATGTAATTTATCTTTAGTACGCAAAGGGTTAAGGAAACATCCAACCCACACTTGATGAAGTACAGCTTTCATTCTTTGTCGCCGCAGACGCCGCGCCTGTTGGATTTACGGCGATAGGAAAGGATCTGACAGCAGAGAGCTTATGCAATCAATATAGTCTCAAAGGGAATCAAAGGCGGTAAGTATCAAGACCTATTATTGAACAATTATTAGTAACTAACCTTAGTATAGATACCATTGTATGTTAATTTATCACTTTAAATTACATTCTTATGATTAACGGTCTCAGACAGACTGCTTGGCGCCTGGCTTCCGCCAATTTTTACAACATCGTCATGACCAACTACAGATACGACCCGCCAAGCTGCTGCAAAGCCCCTAAATTTAGTGGGCCAGATATTTATCTTACATAGAATCCCTGAAACCAGTGTCGCAGCCACTACTACTATTACTACTACTACGATCGGCATGCTGCATTGCAGTTACATTATACAGTACAGGCCACCAGAAAAAGCAGATTTCATCCAATGTGATCACATGTGAACACATTTGTTCAAGTCATCTGATTGGCAGGTTATGGCGTGTTATCTTCTAGATCACACATCAGGAGGCTGACTTGCTGGGACCGACGACTTGCTGGGACCGACAAAGGCTTTGTGTGCGGTGCGTCTGTATGTCTGATATCAGGTAGATGAGAGAGCCCCCAGGGCGTAACATTGCGGACATGGGCTGTATTGGTAGAGAGAGAACTACATACAAGACCACATGGAGTGTATGGGAGTGAATCTGTGGATGGGTATGTGGATGGAGAAGCCTAGACCATCGAATAATTAATTTAGTGCAGGGAGATGTCGCGCCATTAGTCTGACACCGAGAGGGCACAGAGAAACACCAGAAGATGCCTTAACATCACTAACTATAGGCCTGCCTACTAGACACTATTAACCGCACACTATAAAGGTAAACAAAATCCTTATCGCATTTCCAGCTACAGTGAGTGACAGTTCGCGGCAAACTACAGAGAGTTTCCAGATTACTAAGCGTTTCAAAAGTATTCAATTGTATCTTTTGGCGAAAAAATTTTGGTTGTTGACAATTCAATTATGTTCAATTATGTTCAATTGTCCCGTTCAACAACATTACATTACACTGGTACACATTTGATAAAATGTGTTCACAATTGTACAAATCTGCGTTTTCTGGTGGCCTGTACTGTATATATATATTACATATATATTAAGAATGCTATGCCGGCTTGTCGACAAAATTGCGCAGCGACAACACCCTGGTCCTCACGGCGAAAGCAATGTCCTGCAAATTGGAGGCGATTTTGTTCTAGTGTCAAGCCGATATGTAGGCCATCTTCTATGAAAATTTTAGCACAAAATTATTGTTTTTGGAAAATATATGTGGTTTTTAGTATGTTCGAACAATATTTTGGGGATCAAATATTTTGAGAATGATAAAATAAGTGTAGCATAGTTACAAAATCGGTTCTAGAATATCGAAATTGCCAGTTTTACAAATGCAATACTCACGATTGTAGCCCTAAAGCTGCTGAACATTTTGGTAGGCCCCATACTTTTGATTTTTTGGCAAAAATTGGCCAACAGTAAAATATACAAATAATTACTTAGTACATGGGAAAAAAATACAACTTGTTTCAATTCAATTTCAATTTTCAATTTCAAGATACCTCACAAACAATACAGATGCACCGCACCAGAAATTGTATGGAATAGTAATATAATTACTAAACGTTATTGTTATCAGTCGCCATTGACTGGTGCCTACAATTTAGGAGATTACTTGGACACAATAGCAAAGCTAGTGCTGTGCCTGGGTAACCTTTTACTAACATGTTGATTTGCGAGGGGGGGGGGGGGGGGGGGGTGGATTGGCGGTATGACACCAAAGAATTGGGTAACCATCTTATACACCTGAGAATGATAACTGTGGGAAGCCAACCCAGAGTACTCCCGCGAGGACCTTCTCACTGACCAGACTGCAGACTGTGAAATTGAGTTATCAGTTATCCACTGTAACCGATGATACGCAGAGGGTATAATTCTAAAAGATGTGACAGACTGGATAATTGAAACCGATGAGTAAGAGTGGAAAAATTGTGACCAATATTTCAAGGTAGATAAATGCGACCGGTGAGACAGAGTGGATGGATGAATCAGAGTGGATAAATATTAACCGATGTGTCATAGTCGATAATTGTAATCAATTTGACTGAGTGGTTAATTGTGACCAATAAGATATAATGGATGATAGTAACCGATTATAGATCAAGTAAATGTCTTTTTAGTTGTTTGGCAAAGATTGATTTAACAACAATATTTCGAAGGTCATCAGACAGTGAATTCCATAGTAGAGGGCCTTGAAAAGCAACAGATTGGTGGGCAACTTCAAGACGGACTGAAGGGAGATTAAAATGGCCAGATTTAGAAGAGCGAGTATTATATGAATGGATAGAAGCAGTTTTACGAAATAAATATGCCAGTGGGTGTTTAGGGTTACGGGATATATCGTACATTAGATTACAGATTTGGTGCTTATATAAAGCTTCAAGGGGTAAGATTTGTAGCTTACGGTAGATAGGAATTGAAGATGATCGGCGGTGGCTGAAAGATAAGCACCTAACTATTTTATTAATTTTAATTCGTAAAGGTTTTAAGATCGAAGAGTATGTACCCCCCCATACAACTAACCCGTAGTTTATGTAAGGATAGATAAGAGAAAAGAATAGGGTACGCATTATTTGGAGGGGGAGTAAATGTCTTAGTCTGAAAAAAATGCCACCGGATTTAGATATTTTATTGAGAACATACTGGACATGTTGGCGAAATGTTAGTTTACTGTCTATGTGTAGGCCTAAGTACTTGGAAACTGAAACTTGTTTAATTTGTTTGCCATCAATATGAATTGGGTTTAACTGTCTGAAGTTGCCGTGGAGATTGGAAAAAATTGTATATTCTGTTTTTTTGAGGTTTATTGTTAATTTATTATCCTTTATCCACTTAGATACACTTGTCAGATTTGAGTTAACCGATAGAAACATATCGCTAACCGATGCTGTTGTATGGCTAAGGCTGGTATCATCAGCGAATAAAGTGGTTCGAAGTTTACTGGAATTTGGTAGGTCGTTGATATATAGGAGGAATAGAAGTGGTCCTAAAATAGATCCATGGGGAACTCCACAGGTGACCGGTTTGATGGAAGAATGGATATTGGCTATGGAAACAAACTGGGAACGTTCAGATAGGTAATCTGTAAGTAGAGAGTGAGGAGTCCCGTACAGATACAGGAGTCCGGATACCGTACGAGCAAAGTTTCTTCAGAAGAATTCCTATGTCCAAAGAGTCGAAAGCTTTCTTTAGGTCTATATTATATACAACTGAAGTGGATTATTTATTATCTAAGGCGGTACGAATATTTTCTACAATATTAAGAACAGCAAAAGTTGTCGTGAATTTTTTCCTAAACCCGAATTGATTTGGACAGATGACTGTTCACTATTCTCGAGGTATTTTATATATTATTATAAGTAAATTGGAGTTGAGCTGGTAATGCAACTGTAATTAAAGATGTAATATTATGGTTTTGTTCATAAATAGAAAAAATGAGAAAGCGCGTCACCGGGGGTTGAACCAGCGCTATACGTACGTTTCGGCCTATCAGGCCTCATCAGTAGCGCTAACCAGTTCAGCCACTTGTCCCTAACATTCACTACCCCACCGAATGCACTTAGAAAAACTATTGAACAGGCAGTCTTAAGTCTTAATATATTTTTAATAATTATCAATTATCTACGTTTTTTTCCCATGTAATACTAATTTTATTTTTAAATTAGTACTTTTTGTTGCTCAATTCTTTAATAAAACGTACAGTGATGTAGTGGTACAAAATAAATTAAACTGCAGTATTTTACAATATATTGCTTCCATATAGTTACCGCGTTTCCAATTATTGTACTCTTCAACTCCTGATGCCGCTTTACTCAATGTTACAATAATTTAGTGTTCTCGGATATTTATTACGTAACTAAAGAGCCGCTTAACAAACATAAAGAGTGTTTGAATGGATTTTGCTTAAATTACTTTCACACCTTTCCTACTTCGATGCTATTTCAACACTTGAAATAAAATTAAGAAATTCCACCAAAAATAGTTCGCCAGGATAGGGAAAATCAAAAATAATAAGCGGGAAAAAGTAAAATGAATGCATTCCTATTGGTTAATTTTTTCCCTAAGGAAAAAAGTAACAATTTGAGAATAAAATTTATAATGTATATTTGATGACAAGTAATTAAGTTCATAATCAAAGGTCGAATAATCGAATCAAAGTAGAAATTTTTTACCTGAGTCGAATCGATATCGAATCGAAAAATATATTGGAAATCGAAGACGAAAAATTTCTTTCGATTCGATTCGATGCCAGTCCATGCCACAGGTTTCCCTAAAGTTTTACCTTTTTTTTACCAGATGCTCAACCACACCATCTTTATAGAATTGGCTCATATGTTGAGTCATTCCTGAGAACTGTCAAAGTCTAAACTGTCAAAACTATCAACATTTTGTTCTTCGTGGAGTTAACAAATAGACCAACACTAGAAGCAGTCTGTTCTAATGAGCTGTGGAGCTGTTGGGGCGCCCTCTAGTCATCAGCAAAGTCTAGATCAGTTAGGTACTGGGCGGGTTTTCCTCAACTTCTGGAACCAGTAGGTTGTGTCACCCATACCATCACCCGCTCTGAATATTTGCTACTAAGAGCCAACTACCATTCTTACGTAAGAAAGACACTCAGTATCCTCATTCTGTCCCGCTCCATAAAGGGACGGCAGTGTCCCACTTATGTTCATATCGTCCCAACCTGAAGATATCGCACAACTAAGGCGATCTTAACAACAAAACAATATAAATAACAATAACAATTCTATATCATATTAAATTGACAATGAATGAATGCTGAAAATATTCCTATATGAAATAGTATTTATGTAAATTTTTATAGTTGTCGGTTAGTAAAACAATTAATAGTTAATTAGTCGATGACTATAACATTATTCACACACGTCCAATTGAATTTACCATTACTTGATGTCATCTGATTATCCAATGGGTTGGGTTTATTTCCAACTGCCTCCTTATTGGTTCCTCTGGGGTTTATCACTCCTCCACGACCATCCACAGTACGACTTTGTTGCGAACGAAGACCGGCAGAATGTGACGAATGCTGCGAGGTTGAGCGCGCAGGACCATCGCGTTGTCTAGCAATGGGTGGGGCATCCCGGGCAGCGGTATTCCGGTACCTAGGAACTGTACTGTTGTAACTTGCAATGGCTTTAGAAGCCCTAGGAACATCTCTGGATTGCATATCGATGGTACAGAGTTTGCGATCGTTATCTCTATTGGTGCCGCGTATCGGTGTCGAAGTACAGAGTGGTCGGGATCCATTTAAGTAGACGCTGCAGTCCCGTAGCTGGACACCTTCTGGTAGAGTCACCGTCGGTCCGGAAACCGGTTGAGCCACCTTCTGTCCGGAAACCGGTTGAGCCACCGTCTGTCCGGAAACCGGTTGAGCCACCGTCTGTCCGGAAACCGGTTGAGCCACCGTCGGTCCGGAAACCGGTTGAGCCACCGTCTTTCCGGAATCAGATAGAGCTATGGTCTGTGCGGAATCAGGACCAGCCAATTTATGACTGTCGATTCTGTCTCTCAGTTTTTCAATCGCTGAGTTTATAGTCCATTTGGTTTTTGGCTTTACCACTCGGCGACTATCAATGTCATTGATGCCATTAGTATTGGACATCTTAGGTGTGAGAACAGTAACAGATTGATTAGGGGGCTCATTAGCTGGATATGTTGTCTCATATTCGACAGTATCTTCAAGGACAAGATGTCCCACCATGTCGACATCCATCAAAGTTGCAGATAGTGGGGATTTAACCGGTGCAGAGAGTGAGGATCCGACTGGTACAGAGAGTGGGGATCCATCTGGTGGGGCGGAGAGTGGGGATCCAACTGGTGGGGAAGAGAGTGGGGATCCAACTGGTGGGGCAGAGAGTGGGGATCCATCTGGTGGTGCAGAGAGTGGGGATCCAACTGGTGGGGCAGAGAATGGGGATCCAACTGGTGGTACAGAGAGTGGGGATCCAACTGGTGGGGCAGAGAGTGGGGATCCAACCGGTGGTGCAGAGAGTGGGGATCCAACTGGTGGGGCAGAGAGTGGGGATCCAACTGGTGGTGCAGAGAGTGGGGATCCAAATGGTGGGGCAGAGAGTGGGGATCCAACTGGTGGGGCAGAGAGTGGGGATCCAACTGGTACAGAGAGTGGGGATCCAACTGGTATGGAGAGTGGGGATCCATCTGGTATGGAGAGTGGGGATCCAACTGGTACAGAGAGTGAGGACCGAACTGGTATGGAGAGTGGGGATCTATCTGGTATGGAGAGTGGGGTTCCATCTGGTATGGAGAGTGGGGACCGAACTGGTATGGAGAGTGGGGTTCCAACGGGAATATCAGGAACAATTAAGGGGGTTGTTACAGCTGATGATCCTTCCCCATTCTTAGCAATATAGTTAATGGAGTTAACAAGGAAACCCGAAGAACATGCGTCATCATTGAATTCATCATCTTTATTGTTGGTACCACTGCTAGCTTCATCTGGTATATCATACTGTAAATGTAATAAGGTAACTAAACTAAGCAAAATTTAGTAGTAACTTAACTTTAGTAGCATGACAGTTCTCTTTATAGACTTATTTAGTAGTAACTTAACTTTAGTAGCAGGACAGTTCTCTTTATAGACTTATTTAGTAGTAACTTAACTTTAGTAGCAGGACAGTTCTCTTTATAGACTTATTTAGTAGTAACTTAACTTTAGTAGCAGGACAGTTCTCTTTATAGACTTATTTAGTAGTAACTTAACTTTAGTAGCAGGACAGTTCTCTTTATAGACTTATTTAGTAGTAACTTAACTTTAGTAGCAGGACAGTTCTCTTTATAGACTTATTTAGTAGCAACTTAACTTTAGTAGCAGGACAGTTCTCTTCATAGACTTATTTAGTAGTAACTTATAGACTTATTTAGTAGTAACTTAACTTTAGTAGCAGGACAGTTGTTCTCTTTATAGACTTATTTAGTAGTAACTTAACTTTAGTAGCAGGACAGTTCTCTTTATAGACTTATTTAGTAGTAACTTTGATATCTGAATAAACATTTTATTAATATCAGCTGTGACTGCAGTAGTAGTGCAGTCTCTGCTAATAAAGTCCGCGGGTCTAAACCAAAGATTCATATCCAATCAGAAAAGATTTCAAATAATTTAAATAAAATGGTATTTTAATTTAACTAACAATATCATCTTCATCGATATCACTGCTTTCATCTGAGGTTTCATCATCACCAGAGTCTAAGGTTTCATTGCCACTCTCACTATCGTTGCAATCATCGTCATTTTGTTCCGAATTCTCACCATTTAGTTCCGATGAATTCTCTCCGTTTTGTTCCGGCCCCTTACATTTTCGCACTTCTGACATATTCGCAAACTCATTAACAACATCATCCACCTTAAATAATAAAATTAATAGATTATATCATAAAAGCAGCTTGGTCTAGTGGCATTCCTGGGCTTCCAGTTAGGAATCCCTGGTTCGATCCGTAGACACTAGACGGGGCAGCATCCTTTGAACAGCGCTTTATGTGCTGCAGCCTAGCCTAATCGTGGCTTTCATCATTCACTGGTCGATAAAGGAGAAACAAGGCAGCTTGAGAAACGGAGTGGCAAGTTGCCTTTACAACACCATGACAGATCAACACCATGATAATTGATGTTAACGATATACTGACTAACAGGGGGTTGTTATTACGGGTTTTGTATTACGGTATCATTTAGTGTATGGCGGGTAGGCTTAGGTTAGGGTTGCGACACATACCTGTATGTTTAGCACGTATTTATATTTGTTTGTGTTTGTGTGTTTGTTGTTCTTCGATGACCCTAGGGGTCGAGAAGTATATTTTGGATCAAATGTACTTATTCTATATTTTTTATTTGGGGTGTAAGACTCCTTTTCTTCCTTTAAGTTAATAGATCAACACCATGGGTGTTAAACAGTCATGTATTCCTTTGGGAAACATACCGGAAAGGATAACTGTTGAAGATCACCCACGGTGGTAAACAGGCATTCCTTTAGAAAACAGAATGGAAGGGTTTTCTGTGGAAGATCACCCATGGTGGTAAACAGGCATTCCTTTAGGAAACAGAACGGAAGGGTTTTCTTTGCAAGATCACCCATGGTGGTGAACAGTCATTCCTTTAGGAAACAGAATGGAAGGGTTGTCTGTGGAAGATCACCCATGATGGTGAACAGGCATTCCTTTAGGAAACAGAGTGGAAGGGTTTTCTGTGGAAGATCACCCGTGATGGTGAACAGGCATTCCTTTAGGAAACAGAATGGAAGGGTTTTCTGTGGAAGATCACACATATTCCTTTAGGAAACACAGTGGAAGGGTTTACTGTGGAAGATCACCCACGGTGGTGAACAGGCATTCCTTTAGGAAACACAGTGGAAGGGTTTACTGTGGAAGATCACCCACGGTGGTGAACAGGCATTCCTTTAGGAAACAGAATGGAAGGGTTTTCTGTGAAAGATAACCCATGGTGGTGAACAGGCATTCCTTTAGGAAACAGAATGAAAGGGTTTTCTGTGGAAGATCACCCATATTCCTTTAGGAAACACAGTGGAAGGGTTTACTGTGGAAGATCACCCACGGTGGTGAACAGGCATTTCTTTAGGAAACACAGTGGAAGGGTTTACTGTGGAAGATCACCCACGGTGGTGAACAGGCATTCCTTTAGGAAACAGAATGGAAGGGTTTTCTGTGAAAGATAACCCATGGTGGTGAACAGGCATTCCTTTAGGAAACACAGTGGAAGGGTTTACTGTGGAAGATCACCCACGGTGGTGAACAGGCATTCCTTTAGGAAACAGAATGGAAGGGTTTACTGTGGAAGATCACCCACGGTGGTGAACAGGCATTCCTTTAGGAAACAGAATGGAAGGGTTTTCTGTGAAAGATTACCCATGATGGTGAACAGGCATTCCTTTAGGAAACAGAGTGGAAGGGTTAGTGTGGAAAGACCACCAATGGTGGTGAACAGGCATTCCTTTAGGAAACAGAATGGAAGGGTTTTCTATGAAAGATAACCCATGGTGGTGAACAGGCATTCCTTTAGGAAACACAGTGGAAGGGTTTACTGTGGAAGATCACCCACGGTGGTGAACAGGCATTCCTTTAGGAAACAGAATGGAAGGGTTTTTCTGTGGAAGATCACCCATCATGGTGAACAGGCATTGCGCTTTAGGAAACAGAGTGGAAGGGTTTACTGTGGAAGATCACCAATTGATGGTGAACAGGCATTCCTTTAGGAAACATAGTGGAAGGGTTTACTGTGGAAGATCACCAATTGGTTGTGAACAGGCATTCCTTTAGGAAACAGAGTGGAAGGGTTTTCTGTGGAAGATCACCCATGGTGCTGAACAGGCATTCCTTTAGGAAACATAGTGGAAGGATTTTCTGTGGAAGATCACCCATGGTGGTAAACAGGCATTCCTTAATGACACAGAGTGGAAGAAAATAATATGATTCGAATCTTTTTTTCGAATGCATGACTAGGCCTGGTCTTAACTATTGATTCATCTGTAAATGTTATTTATATTGTAATATGGTATGTTATACAGTAGATATAGAGGTCATTTCACGAATTGGTTAAACCAATTTTGCCTGTCGACTTTGGCCTTTTATATTATCATTTACGTACAGTGCAGGTCTCAGCCGAAGAAAGTGAAAAAAAACGAAACGTAGCTGTCAAAATATATATTTTTTTAAAACTGGTAAAAGTATATATCATAATATGATATATACTTTTACCAGTTTTAAAAAAATGAAATCATGGAGGGGAACCCTCCGGTGGGGCACGACAGCACGTGGGACGAAGTAAATTGCACCCCACAGGCACAACGAGACGGTAGATTTCGCGGCGTCCACCCGTAGCGAAGGCACAGGGAATCACGGAACCCTTCCTTGTCGAGGTGAGTATCCTGTAAGGTCATAGGTTTACAGTTTAGCCAGGCTGAAGCTCCTTTCTCTCCCAATAGATCACACAGTTGCTGTTGATTCTGTGGCAGCTTACTGCACACTTCCTCCTTCTTTTCTTTGTTTGCATATTACGAGAAAGGCATTTCCTAAAGGAAATGCAACCACGAAGCTAAGGAAAATTAAACAAACGGCCACACTTTGGTTCGTTGCTTAGCCTCGCTTAGTAGCAATTGTCAATAATTAACTTCTATTCCCATGGAAACTAGAGTTCTCTGGAACTGTTGCTTTAACCTTTGAAAAAAAATTCAGTACAGATTGTGGTTCAGATAACACATATACTGAGTTTCAGAAAATATTGTAGTTTATGTCCAGATTACCGATTTTCTATCAAATTGCATCTGTTTGCAGTGGTTGTCATGGAAACTGAAAAATAGAACAATGTAATTCGGATGCAGAATAAGTCATATTGTGGGGGTAGGGGTTAGTCCCAAGTCATAATACTATTAACTTGTGCTTCAAATTATCATTTTATAAATTTTAACATCTGTTTAGTCTTGTTGCTATGGTGACTGGAATTTCTAATTAACCTCGAACGGCTTGGATATGAACCTTATAGTTGAGTTGAGAAACCCCAAGTTTATATCTATTGCGGTTTTTCTACAAATAGAGTTATGAATATAGACTTGAATGATATAATCTGTAATAAACTCCAGTTACCACGGTAACTAGATATTTCTGGAATGTTTTGAGTTTCACTAAAAGTTCCAACTAGTGGTCCAGATAACACATACCCAGTTTTGTAAAATTTTATCGTGAAGTCTATGTCCAAATGAATAAGTTTTGAATAAAAACATCTGTTTTCAGCGGTTGTCATGGTAACTGAAAAATAGAACAATGTAATTCGGATGCAGAATAAGTTATATAGTGGGGGTAGGGGTTGGTCCCAAGTCATAACACCTTGCCCTTAGGCTTCAAATTAACATTTTATAAATTTTAACATCTGTTTATCCCGGTTGCCAAGGTAACTGGATTTTCTATTTAGCCTCAATCGGATCTGCTATGGACCTTATAGTTGTGTTGCGAAACCCCAAGTTTATATCTATTATAGTTTTCCTACAAATAGAGTTATAAATATTGACTTGAAATACATAGACTTTTTTTGAAGTCCGTTGCCATGGAAACCAGATTTTTCCTGGATATGAGACCCGGCCCAAAAGATGCGCCTCGTCGAGTAGTATATACATGCAAAATTTCAGGGTACTTTTAAAGGCTAGTTTTTTCGCCTATCAAAAAACCCCAAATCTGCCTCACACAAGTAAAATAGCCCACTATGAATAGACCATCTCAGCTAAGGAAAATCTTTCTTAGCGAAAGTAGTTGATTTTCCTTAGCTTCGTGGACGAGAAAGGCATTTCCTAAAGGAAATGCAACCACGAAGCTAAGGAAAATTAAACAAACGGCCACACTTTGGTTCGTTGCTTGCTTAGCCTCGTTTAGTAGCAATTGTCAATAATTAACTTCTATTCCCATGGAAACTAGAGTTCGCTGGAACTGTTGCTTTAACCTTTGAAAAAAAATTCAGTACAGATTGTGGTTCAGATAACACATGTACTGAGTTTTAGAAAATATTGTAGTTTATGTCCAAATTACCGATTTTCTATCAAAATGCATCTGTTTGTAGTGGTTGTCATGGAAACTGAAAAATAGAACAATGTAATTCGGATGCAGAATAAGTCATATAGTGGGGGTAGGTGTTGGTCCCAAGTCATAATACTATTAACTTGTGCTTCAAATTATCATTTTATAAATTTTAATATCTGTTTAGTCTTGTTGCTATGGTGACTGGAATTTCTAATTAACCTCGAACGGCTTGGATATGAACCTTATAGTTGAGTTGAGAAACCCCAAGTTTATATCTATTGCGGTTTTTCTACAAATAGAGTTATGAATATAGACTTGAATGATATAATCTGTAATAAACTCCAGTTACCACGGTAACTAGATATTTCTGGAATGTTTTGAGTTTCACTAAAAGTTCCAACTAGTGGTCCAGATAACACATACCCAGTTTTGTAAAATTTTATCGTGAAGTCTATGTCCAAATGAATAAGTTTTGAATAAAAACATCTGTTTTCAGCGGTTGTCATGGTAACTGAAAAATAGAACAATGTAATTCGGATGCAGAATAAGTTATATAGTGGGGGTAGGGGTTGGTCCCAAGTCATAACACCTTGCCCTTAGGCTTCAAATTAACATTTTATAAATTTTAACATCTGTTTATCCCGGTTGCCAAGGTAACTGGATTTTCTATTTAGCCTCAATCGGATCTGCTATGGACCTTATAGTTGTGTTGCGAAACCCCAAGTTTATATCTATTATAGTTTTCCTACAAATAGAGTTATAAATATTGACTTGAAATACATAGACTTTTTTTGAAGTCCGTTGCCATGGAAACCAGATTTTTCCTGGATATGAGACCCGGCCCAAAAGATGCGCCTCGTCGAGTAGTATATACATGCAAAATTTCAGGGTACTTTTAAAGGCTAGTTTTTTCGCCTATCAAAAAACCCCAAATCTGCCTCACACAAGTAAAATAGCCCACTATGAATAGACCATCTCAGCTAAGGAAAATCTTTCTTAGCGAAAGTAGTTGATTTTCCTTAGCTTCGTGGATGAAGCGCCCCCTGGCAGTTGAGGGCGTTAAACGCGTTAGTGGCATCAACTTGGAGAACACCATCACAGTTATCATGGTCAAAGGCGTCATTAAGGCTATGGACAGCGAACTCGATCCCTGACTTCTGTCCAAGGCATAGCTGCACGGACCCGCCGACAGCTTTGAGATTCTCGCGAATACACCGGATCGCCGCCTTCCCAATAAGCCGCCATAGAACCTCTCCGATCCCGATGGGCCGGACGCCTTGATTCTTGTCCAACGCGATGAGTCGAGCATACAATAGAGCTGACAGGGAACCGGATGGTATGAGAGACTGCGACATCACCCTGCCCAACTGCGCTAACTGATCGCATAACTCGTTGGACTGAGTGCGGAACTTCGTCAGAAGGTGTTTCCACCCCTGCACATCCATACCAGAGGGACCTGCGGCATTTCCCTTCATCCTTAACAAGCTGGTCAAGATTAACTGCTCATTCTGCTGCTCAAACACTACCGGGTGGTGCTCGGGTGCTCCCTCGAACTCATCCAACAGAATTGACTCGTCTGCCAGTTTGGCGGGTGGGTGTTTATCTAGCAGCACATCTCGTACCACCTTTGTCTCTCCATCTTTGTCAGTGAATGTATCGTCGGGACCCATTGGTTTACCCCGGTGTAACTGACCCAGGCACCTCTTCGCTGCCGAGATGTTCCCTGTCAGCATATGGCGGACAAAAGCTTTCTGGAGCGCCATGTTCTGAGACTCCGGACACGGCCGTTTCGGGCAATGAGACTGGATAACCCTAGCCTCGACAAGCAGTTCGTGGAACTCAGCCCTCTTCCAACCTGCCAGCCTCCGCACCAGCATGCTCCTGTGAGTGGCCATTGTTAATCATCAATATCGAGAAATATAATAATAATATATATATATATGTGGCAGTTAGTTAAGATACCGGTATGCAGAACCGGGACAGTAAACTCAATTTACACACCACCAAACATACGCTACTATATTATAATACAGCCGTCAATAACGATAGGCCTACAGAGCATACTACCAACCACCACCTACCGGTACAACAGTATCTGGTCATCTTTAGATTAACAACTCTCCCATATTTTTATTTTGTTTAATAAGTCCTATTACAGTTTGAGTTGAACATATGAACATATACGAAGTTTATATTGGAGAGTTTTTTTTAATAAGTCTTATTATATCGTCGAGTTTGAGTTGAACTTATGAGAAGTTTATATTGGAGAGTTTTCCAGTAGTAATCGAACGAAGCAATTCTACACCATTAGCTCCCTTCTTTGTCAGAGAATTGGCCATTTGTTTCGATCCTGGACACCAAGAGACAGATTGGATCTCACCATTTTCCAGAAATTGTTTGATTGCGCAAATATCTATTCTTAAACGTTTGTCATCCACCATCTTTGTAGATTGAAGTGACTCAATAACGCTTCGGTTATCACTGAAAACCAATATTGGCAATTGGGATCCTGATCCAATTATTTGTAATATCAATGAGCGAATATAGATAGCTTGTTCTATTCCTTGCTGTAAACTCAAAGCTTCCGCGGCAATAGTAGAGCGAACTACTCGCTTGATTTTTGAGGTACTCCATGAAATAGGACATGAAGAACCTTTAGAGCCAACCAAAAATAATATATAAGCCATGGTGCTACTTATTCCATCATTCAAATTAGCAAAAGCAGCATCGGTATATAGTATTAATTTCCAGTTTACAATATGTTCTAGATTCGGAAACAAAACATAGCAATCAGCTTCTTGAATTTTTCGCAATATCTTGCAAACACGGAGTAAATCTTCATAAATTGCGTTTTTAAAACGTGTACTCAATTGAATAAGTTCAAAGTTCCAATCCGGTCGGCTGCCATGGACTATCCAATTTAATTTACCAACTAAAGATCGATAAAGTGACAGTTCTGAGTTGGATAAGTTATCATTCTTATTGCGTGTGAAATCTAATTTGGGTATATTAAGATCATTAACATACTTGTTTTGATTAATAACAATGAAGTTTTCAACTGTATGAATTAGCTCAAATCCGACGTAATTGAATTCGTGTTGTACTGATTTACCAACAATAAATCGTTGTGTAAGCTGAGAAATGATATTGTCAAATCTTTCATCCCCAGCATGAAGAAAGTCGTCTATATGAGAACAGAGTATTCCAGCAACATTATTCTGATTGTCGTGATATATAAATAATGCGGGATCTAGTGGTGATCTGAGACATCCGAGAGCAGTAAGTTTTTCCACAACACTAATGTAAAATTGGCGAGCTGCATCATTTAATCCATACAGGCATTTCTTGAGCCGCCATACCATGTTATCAGATACATTTGCTTCCTTAGGAGGAAGTAAATATAAATCCCGCTCCAGTGTCTTCCCTTGTAGAAAGGCCGATTTTATATCAGTGGCCTTTAAGGTCCAACCTTTACTAGCTATAATAGCTAACATTATTCGCATTGTATATTTACCTATAGTTGGTGAATCAGTAGCAAGTTTCATGTTTTCTTCGAAACCTCTAGCCACTAAGCGAGCACGGATCTCCTGCCCCTTGTACCATAAAATCCATCTTGTACTTATACATTGCTAGTTGTCGTATGGAACTTCTTCATAAACTTCATAATCAATAAGTTTTTGGAGCTCAACTTGCTTAGCATTTAGACAATCTGGAGTTGAATGCTGGTTTTTTGGAATAATAACCAAATTCACATCGTTTAAAAAATCAACATCATTGATAGCTCTCCATTCTTTAGTGCAAAGATCGAAACTATGCTTATTACCGTTATCTTCCTCCACATTATACCAATTTGAAAATTTTCCTGTAGCTTTTCCGGCACGACCCAAAATTTTAACAGGAATCCACTCATTGGAATCATCATTACGGACTTCAATATTATCACCAGCCTTAGGTTTATAGTTGGAACAATTTTTAACAGAGACTATTGAATTTGGGGTAGATGTGTCATCTAGAATTGGTTGTTCTTTCACCACATTTTCAGGGGATGAATGAGAATCACCACTTGCAGTAAAACTTTCTGTAAGAATAGTATTAGTATTACCCTTCACTTCTGTGACAGAACTAGTAGTAGCGGTATCATCAGCATTATTTACAGAAGTAGCAGGCTGATCTTGGGTCGATGAAACAGGTAGTAGCCGGTTTGGTGCCACACGTAAAAATACACCACCATGTCTTATAAAAACCACCTTACCATCTTGGAAGACTACTTTCGCTGGACCTAGCCAACGGTCTTTACCATCTTGTTTATAATATACCAAATCACCATTATGAAATATTTGCTCTGAAATGCGAATTTTATAACGCAGAGCTCGACGTAGACGCTCATTAGTTTCAGATTCAATAAATGCTTTCCTAGCAGCATGAAGGGAATTAAGGTGACCAGCAAATATTTCACTGGAAGTAGTACCTTGTAAAGCTGGAGGCGCATCAAACATAAGACAGGGAATTTGTGGATTCTGGCCAAAAACTAGTTGATTGCTCGTATAACCATTCCACATTTGGAGTGAATTCTTAGCCATGTTGGCCCATGGTAGTAATATTTCCACAGCAACTTTGCTTTGATCCTCCTTGAGTTTCTTCAACATAAAGTCAGTGATTGCATGTATTCTTTCACATAATCCATTCTGATATGGACTGTAACCAGCTGTAGTATGAACTTTAACATTCAATATTGAAGAAATTTCCCTTACCTCATCGGAACTGAACTCACCACCATTATCGGACATAATTGCACCCATAGTACCGAAATATGCAACCCAATTTCGCATAATCTTATCAACAATTGTAGACGTCTTCTTGTTTGAAACAAATACAGATATATTATATCGGGACCATACATCAACCATATGCAAAATCCATTCTGATTCCCATGCCTTTAAATCAATTGCGATTACTTCATTAAATCTATTTGCCATAGGCAAAGCAACAACAGGTCTTGGGCGTGTCTTTGTGAATCGCTTACAGACATCACAATTATCTGTAATATTGTTTACAATGTCTGAAAATGAATCTTTCCAGACTCCGGCATCTTGTAATAAGTTAATAAACTTCACTGATGAAGGATGAGCAAACTGTCGATGTATTTTTAATAAAACTTTGTGTAATTCACATTTTTCAAGGCCATTAAAATCAACAGCAAAAATCATATTCTCCTCAGCTGGAATACTAATTGGAAGACAATAATGACCGGATGATGTCATGTTCAAAGCTATAACTTTACCAAAAACTTCTGCAGTATCAGTCTCTAAATCGATCTTCATTTGGGCTCTCTTCATAGATGTTTTGGATAGTAGAAGAGGTATTTCAGAATCAACAATATCTGTTCTGATGGAAACGTTCTTGCCTGCAATCACTGCGGGAAGGACATACTCCCCCTATGAAGCAAGTTTGGAACCAGCTCCAAATTTAAACATTTTTTTACTGGAATTAAATGCAACACGTTTTCTGTCATCATCATTAAGAGAGGAGAGATAAGTATTAAGCCATTTCTCACCACATACTGTACTAGTGCAAGCACTATCTAAAACTGCGCAATTTGTTGCTTCGATCCCCAACTGCCACATTTCATTGGATGAAGCAAATACACTAAGCAAGACATTTTCAGATTCATCAAAATAAAGTGGCTGTTCATTATCATAATCTATTCCATGGTTTTCATTGTCTGTTATATTCACCTTCGCGATGTTTTCCCAGGTGTCTGGGCAATCTTTTATTAGATGACGAAACGAACCACAACATCGACAAGTAAGCGGACGGCCGTCAGTACCTGATGGGTTAACCTTCCTCTCTTGAACCAAATTTGATCTAATGTTCCCACCTCCGCCTGGATAATTAACACCCGATCGAAAAGAACCGAGATTGCTAGGCTTATAAGGTACATAATTTCGTCTTGTAGAATTGAAGTAGTTACTTCCACCTGGAGTTCCACCAGCGCCTCTAAACCCCCGATATCCCTGGCCACGATAATAGCCCGCAGCTGCCAATGCCTCCTCATTCTCTGCCAAGAATAGCGGTTCTAGTTTTATTGCCGGATTTGAAGTTGTAGTGGAATCAGATGTCATGGATTTGCCAATAAACTTCTTCAGTGATTTTTGACTCTGATCATATAATTCATCTTTCCTTGTATAATCTAAACCGGTAATTACAAGCAACTTCTCCTCTTTAGAAACACGCGAATTGCGAATTAACTTGAAAGCCAAAACTGCGGCAGGAAGTACGATGTTATGCTTCTTTATTCGTTGATATTTTTGGTCGAAGTTTGATATATACTCAAAAATTGTTTCTGATTGAGATTTGAAATAATCTTCAAAATCTTCAAATTTCTCCAGACAGTCTTCCAGGTCGTCTTTCCCAAGTTTCAGATCGAGAAATCTAACAAGAGTGTCAAACCCATCGACCAACTTTAAATTATCCAATGGAATTTCATCAAAAACTTTCTCGCGTATTTTCGAGGTATCATTGTCTGGAAAGGAGAGAGCAATAGCTATCGCTTGTTTAGGTTTTGGTAAATCTGTAATTTCTCTCCATGCGAGCAACTCCTGCTTGTATCGCTCATATGACTTACTGGCGGAATTAAATGTTGGAGGGTTTATTTTGAAGGTTGTCGTTGACGGACTGGGGGCTGTCATGACTGCATGTACTAAACACTAAACGCTGAAATTAAACAACTAAAACACTAACCTCTGACACAAATTATCGTAAATTGTCGCTTGCTAAATTATCCCTTTAATTAACTACTTCGCATTAATTTCTTCGCTTGCTACGCAAATATAAATTCACAACGCTCTGCTACCAATTGTTAATCATCAATATCGAGAAATATAATAATAATATATATATATATGTGGCAGTTAGTTAAGATACCGGTATGCAGAACCGGGACAGTAAACTCAATTTACACACCACCAAACATACGCTACTATATTATAATACAGCCGTCAATAACGATAGGCCTACAGAGCATACTACCAACCACCACCTACCGGTACAACAGTATCTGGTCATCTTTAGATTAACAGCCATTGTAGACATCCGGCTGGTTTTCTGCAGGAGCAGCGCCGGCAGTATCATCAACGCCGATAGGGCGACATTTCTTAATGGGTTATCCATAGTTGCTAGACCCACTATTCTCGACATTTCGCTTACCAGTTCTCTACCTATAGCACCTGGGGGGACCAGGAACAAGTTAGCCCTCCAATGTACAATAGTTTCGTATATGTGTCTTATTGAGGTATCTAACTGGTGAACAGGGAATCTACCATTACACCAACCCACTAAAGCCAGTGTAGGTCCAGATGGGGACGCGGTAGACATCGTGGGTCCAGGCGGGGACGCGGTAGACATCGTGGGCCCTGGCGGGGACGCGGTAGACATCATGGGTCCAGGCGGGGACGCGGTAGACATCGTGGGTCCAGACGGGAACGCGGTAGACATCGTGGGTCCAGGCGGGGATGCGGTAGACATCGTGTGTCCAGGTGGGGATGTGGTAGACATCGTGGGTCCAGGCGGGGACACGGTAGACATCGTGGGTCCTGGCGGGGACGCGGTAGACATAGTGGGTCCAGGCGGGGACGCGGTAGACATCGTGGGTCCAGACGGGAACGCGGTAGACATCGTGGGCCCAGGCGGGGATGCGGTAGACATCGTATGTCCAGGTGGGGATGTGGTAGACATCGTGGGTCTAGGCGGGGACACGGTAGACATCGTGGGTCCTGGCGGGGACGCGGTAGACATAGTGGGTCCAGGTGGCGACGCGGTAGACATCGTGGGTCCAGGTGGGGACGCGGTAGACATCGTGGGTCCAGACCGGGGCGCGGTAGACATAGTGGGTCCAGGCGAGGACGCGGTAGACATCCCAGACAACCATGGGCTAACACCAGACAGACCAGTACAGGCACCAGACAGCTCAGGACCAGCACCGGCGTGACTAGGAATTGCCCCAGACTTAACGCCCACAGATGAAGATGAGAGAGAAAATAACGTTCCATCATTGTCCAACCAGGTTTCATCTGCCGACGAGAACATATATCTAATGGCTGAGAAAAGTACGTCCACATTAACTGAACAGCACTGCCCCAGTCCGGCAGTGGCTGGAAAGATGACGGCTGAACTAACGACGTACCGACGTTTTCACAATTCCCGTTCTTCCTCGCGGCGCAGCTGATACTACAGTCTCGATGTGCTTTCGCGCAGACGCACTTCCTGCACCAACCAGTCTTCCCGTTGCAGCCACAACAAGCTGCCATCTAAGATCAACTAAGCAAACGCGTGTGGCGATTAGCTGCCGATTTCCGTCCAAGTGGCGTCAAGCAGTCTGGCAGTCAGTAAGCTCGCAGACAGAAGCACATAGATATTAACTCTACTCTACTCAAACTCTACTCTTCCTGGTGTAGTGTTTGGATTCCATTCCCAAACTCTACTTTTTCTGGTGTAGTGTTTGGATTCCTTTCCCAAACTCTACTTTTTCTGGTGTAGTGTTTGGATTCCTTTCCCAAACTCTACTTTTCCTGGTGTAGTGTTTGGATTCCTTTCCCAAACTCTACTTTTCCTGGTGTAGTGTCTGGATTCCTTTTCCAAACTCTACTTTTCCTGGTGTAGTGTTTGGATTCCTTTTCCAAAATCTACTTATCCTGGTGTAGTGTTTGGATTCCTTTCCCAAACTCTACTTTTCCTGGTGTAGTGTTTGGATTCCTTTCCCAAACTCTACTTTTCCTGGTGTAGTGTTTGGATTCCTTTCCCAAACTCTACTTTTCCTGGTGTAGTGTTTGGATTCCTTTCCCAAACTCTACTTTTCCTGGTGTAGTGTTTGGATTCCTTTCCCAAACTCTACTTTTCCTGGTGTAGTTTTTAAATTTAAAAATACTGTATTTTTTTTTATTTTTGTTATTGGTAGTATTCGAGAACATTATTATATATTATTTATTAAGGTGTAGCTAGTGTTTTTTTTATTAGCTAGCATTTCCTTAAAATTATAAAAACACTTGTGAAAACATTGATATTTCAGAATTAGGCCTAAACTGTTGCTGATTATATTAATTACCAAAAATATTGATGATATTATAACAGTCCCTGAATGAGATTAATTTTGAGATATGAGATGAGATGAGATAATTTAGGCTTGTTAACCAACCAACATCACATACAGTATACATACGCAGTATATAAAAAATATCAGTTTTAAAAATAAACATTTTAAATACATACTATTACTAGCTAGTAAATAATTCACAAGCTCCATAAAAACACCATAGCTACCATAAAATAATAATAATGCTAACAAAAAAAAGTAAATTTTTTTTATTTTTAAAAAAATACTAGCTAGTAAAAAAAACTCTAGCTACCTACCATATAATAATATATATTAAGTTTCTAGAACATTCACCATTATATAATACCAATTAAATTTGGTCCCGGACAATTCGGTCCTGGACAATTCGGTCCCGGACAATTCGGTCCCGGACAATTCGGTCCCGGACAATTCGGTCCCGGACAATTCGGTCCCATTAATATGCATATTTTAGGACCGAATTGTCCTGCTTCCCTGATTGATTTGTGTCAAATTAAATTGCTTTTGGCAACATTATTTGATACAAATCGATCGATTAAACAGTTAATTAATTGTTTAATCGTCCAATTAATTAATTAATTAATTAATTAATTAATTAATGACCTACTTAACACCGAAGGTGTGAAGTTGGTCCAACTGTCGCCGAAGAGGGTATACTATTAATACTACCACTTATATCAAACGGCTGCTCAGGATACATACGTCATCATCAGCGACTTTAGCATTAAACTTAGTGGGAGAATCTACGTGTACCGACGACATTATCCGGAAATATCCCAACGCTTTTAACTCAGATGTATTTCACCAGTACAGAAAATTTCGTGACGAGAGCCAACAGAACTACATCGACGAAGGTTACACCAGGGGCCCAGCTTTTCAGTCATCCACGTGGCGCACAGCTGGACAGCGAAACAGACATGTGGTCACGAGGGCGACAGTCCACGGCTTCCATCACCGACTGTGTGGGACGGGGATAGGTTTCCACGAACCTGCCGTTTCCTGCATCTGCCGGTATTGCAGTCTGCCCTGCGCCGACCGATACCACGCTTTAGCGTGTCAACCTCATGACACTTAGCGTGCCCTTCACTATCCGATCTGGCCAAGATGTGACATAATATATTACTGGGATACGCTATTGCTACTGAACTTGCCACTGAACACCCAACAAGATATACACCAAAAAGTAGTTCTCTGATCGATCTATTCATCACATCAAATATAAACATATCCAAAGAATGTAATACATTCCCATCAGATTTCTCTGATCACGAAATCATAGTATTAACCACACAGCTGAAAACCAATTCGAACACCACACAAACCAAAAAACAGAAGAAACCAGTAAATATCACATACCGAGACTACAAAAACTTAAATGAGAAATTATTCATAAGCGATGCAAGCAAAATTATATGGATACCAAGAAACTGATGTCAATGTAGCGTAAAACCATTTTGAGGAGAAAATTGAACAATTATACACGTTCGTGGGGACTTCGCGCAGCACGAGGCCTAGTTATTATATACAAATTAAAATGCAGCGACTGTATCACAAAATCAGGTTTTGAGAAATTTACCCACACCACCAATCAATCAAAGAAAGGTGGACAGTACGTGTTCACCCCTTTTAATCTGCACCCCCCCCCCCCCCCCCACCCTTCCCAACCACCAATACATAACCGCGACATCTACCACCCACGGAAGGGTAGCACGAACTTATTTCCAATCGCACGTTAAATATGCAAAGCCAGGTGGTTTATAGGAATATAATAAACGCAGTACTCGTTTTCATTATAAGCCTCTTTGCGTTCGTCCTGTTTTGTATTTAAATATATTTCTTAAACGCAAGCTAGGACGATCTTTATAATAATAATAACTAGGGATGCGATCAATATGTGAAGCCAGGTGGTTTATATAATAATTTAGTCAACGCAGTACTCGTCTTCATTATATGCCTCGTTGCGCTCGTCGCTTGTCCTGTTTTGTCATAAAATATTTTTCCTAAACGCAGACTGACGATCTTTATACAGTTATAACTATGCGAAGTTTCGAAACTGTGCGAGTAACTGTTGATACATCTATGTGGAGATGTGTGATATGTGGAGATGTGTGATACAACGCCAACGCATCTTATGCCGATGTAGTAATATGGGTATTGAAATAATATTAAATCAATGTACACTCTTAAAGCTGCAGCGAAAAAATGTTGCTAATTTCCTAGGTTACATATAAAATAATAATATTATTTTTAAGAACATTAATTTTACTACTTTGCAAAAATTCAATTAAAAAATAACCAGACATATACATTGTGGAATAAACTATTTCAGAAGCCTACAACAGCCATGCCATGGATTGTATTTATGTTATTATATCTGTCATTTAACTGAGATAGCAATAGTAGTAATAGTCGAACGGTTATGCGGCCCGTCCAGCCTATAATAAACACAATTCAGTGATTGGGCTGGAATAGCAATACTGGTTGCCTCTATTACAATTCCTCTCAGGTTAGTCTACAGCCACAACTCCCAGCAGCTAGCTCCACACCAGCAGAGACTTGACCAATAATGGGAAGTAAATAATGGGTTGTATGTAAGATGTATGTGTAGCGTATGTATATAGTAGCATATGTTTCTAATTTTGGTTACAAAATTTATTCTGTTTTTTGTGCAATCTTCAACAGTACGTTACGGTAGTCAATTTCTGCAATTTATATTAGATTAGAATTTGTAAGTAATTTATTGATAATGATAGCGCTGAGCTACCGAAATATATTTGAGATTTACTAATAATAATATTTAACTTGCTCCAACCCAGAATTTTTTCATCGAATAATGGGAAGGATTAAATTTGTACTCAATAATTGTGCGGTTTAATTACGTTTAGATCAATTAAAGACACATTTATTAAAGCAAATCACTTAAACTAATTAAAAACTATAATAGAATGACGTATGGGGATTATATCTGTATAATTTTTAAGTATAATTATTTAAATCTTATACTGTAAAACAATTAATTTCCTTTAAAAGGCAGGTTGAAAATGGCGTTTTCACCGCAATCAACTTAATTAACTAATTAACTGCTATTATCTTAGCTTCTCGAAGGCCACACGGAAATTCTACTTGGAAAATTTCTAAACTTTTGCCAAACAACATGTGTACCAAGTTTGGATAGATTTCATCAAAGATTGGCCGAGTTATTAACGTTTAAAATTGAACACGACAGAACGACAGAACGACAGAACGACAGAACGACAGAACGACAGAACGACAGGTTGATTAATGGTACCACTACGCTAAGGCTCACTCACTTCGTGGCTCGCCCCACAACAAACATATCCCCATAATAACAAAGAAATACAACAAAACCAAAGATAAAAATAAAATGGCGCCGTGGTGGACACACGAAATAGTATCATTAAACTTAGAAAAACAGAAAAAACGTATACTGTGGAGACATTCAAAAAAAGAATCTGATTACAACGATTTTAAACTAACAAGAAATAAATTTAACACGCTAAACAAAAACCTAAAAAACCAATACGTGAAATCAAAATTTAATGGCGCCAAAAATGCAAAAGAGAAATGGACCGTCATAAATAAAATAACAAATAGGAACAAACAAGAGGAGGGGAAAATTATTGCATTATTCAACACTGTTACTAAGAAACTTATATACGAATCAATTCCAATAGCCAACATATTGAACGACGCATACTTAGGATTGGGGAATTTTCCATCGCGAGGGACATATAAAAATTAAAAAAAAATAGCTAAATCTAGTTTCAGTTTCACTAATATATCAAAATTAGACATATATGAGATAATTACAAAAATTGATACAAATAAGCCAAATGGCCCATCCATATTTTCACCGAAAACAATTAAGCTTATTGCCCCTATCATACTAACGCCGCTTACTCATACCATTATTCCATGTTTGACAAAAAGTATTTTCCCAGACAAACTAAAGTCCACATATATAACACCAGTATTTAAAAAGGGTGATAGGGAAGACGCAACAAACTACAGACCAATATCAGTCACCACCACACTAGAACGAATCTTTGAAACAATTCTATACAAACAAATCATGAACTACCTAAATAATAATAAAATATTACAAAATAAACAATTTGGTTTCAGAAAGGGATACAGTACAATGGATGCGGTCATTTACGCAACCGAATAATGGAGGTGGGAATTAGATAATAACAAGTATGTAGCAATTGGTGTGTTAGACCTATCCAAGGCATTCAATTCATTACATCACTCCATCCTATTAACAAAGCTGGATGAAATTGGTTTCCAATCTGATGCATCGAAACTAATCAAGAGCTACCTGAGCAACCGTCCGCAGGCCGTGAAGCTCCAGAACATATTCTCAGAGTGGTCCATTTGTAATAGGGGCATTCCACAGGGAACAAAATTGGGACCACTATTCTTCTTAATATACGTGAATGATATTGCTGAGCAGATTAATCTTGAGACAATACAATACGCTGATGACACACTAGTATACTGCTCAGATAAAAGCCCAGCCACTGCGATAAAGCTCCTTAATGAGCAAATATTAAACATTGAAAATATATTAGGATCACTATGCATGCAAATAAACACAAACAAAACAGAACTTATGCTCTTATCACCTACAAAAAGAACCTCAGAAACAAACAATTATAGTCCCACACTACATAATAAGATTATTGCGCAATCGTCGGAAATTACATACTTAGGAATTATAATCAACAATAATCTAACATGTGAAAACCAAATCGATGCCACATCACACAAAATGTCAGCAGCAACATCCAGGTTACGCCAAATTAAGGGTCAGCTTCCCACATCAACAAAATTAATGCTCTACAAGACATTGGTCATGCCTTACCACAATTACTGCAGTGCACTATTTACACCCTTTCATGACAAACACGGATACAAAGGAAAATTATATAAAATGGACAAAATACAGAACTATGCCCTGCGATTAGTTTATAACAAAATATACGAGACATGACAGGTACTCAACTTAGAAAATTAGCCAAATTACCACACCTGAATGCACTACGGGAATACCACGCACTCAATTACCTCTACAAATATGTTACAAATCAAATCGCGCCATTCCAAAACCTAAAACTACCATTCCTTTCACAATTACTAAATAATAATAAATTACTAAATGTACGCACAAACACAATCAAGATACCAAAGACAAATAACAAGTATGGTACATACTCATTCTTTGTCGCCTGCAGTCGCACATGGAATAGATTAAGAAAAGTCGTACGTGATAAAATTCGCAATAATAACTTCATCCCACAATTCAAAAAACATTTCATGGAACAATACGACAGGTCAGCCATCACCTAGCAACAAAAAAATAACTCAAATATATTATAAAATCACACATTACACATTATTATATTGCGCTCTCCCTTGTCAGATACGCCTACCATTGTGCTAGTACTTAGCTTTGTCTGTGTTTGTATGGTCTATGTTTGTATGTAGTGTGTACTGTATGTATGAATGGAAATCTTACCGTAGGCAGGCACATCTGTGTGATGAACACTTACCCTCTCCTGTATGTATTATATCTGTATGTATGTCTAGGCCTGGTTTTAACCATTAACTTTAGTGTATATATTAAACTTATACTGTATAAATAGCATATTAGTCATATTACATTACATTATACATTTGTTCTAAACATTTGGCCTTTTTAATTATCAGTTACGGTGTATTTAGTATACTAATAGCTGACTGAAGTTTTAAGGCTAATAAATTGAAATTGAAAAATTCTGTAACTTTATATCCCTCCTACTATATCCGTATTTTACACTAAATATAATATAATTCACCTGCACCGATTGTACAGTACATTCAACTACAATATTCTTGGCAGCGTCGAATTCAGCAGCGAATTATTTAACGGCGAGTCCAGGGTCCTCGTAATTAGTTGGGTCAACGTAAGGTCGGAAACCCATGGGGTATTTAACTAAAAACTAATTATTATTTAAGTAAAATATATTTTATTAAACGACAAATAACAATAGTTAAAAATAAGAATACGATATAAGAAAAAAAATATTTTATTTAACTTTACTTTTTCCACCGGGAAAAAAGTAAAATCAATGCAATGCTATTGGTTACTCCTTTTTCTCCCGATTTTGGTGTAAATTTGAGGGGAAGAGTAACAATTTAAGAATGAAAATACTTTATTTTCGTAAAAGAAGTTTAACGTGTCAAAGTCGTCGCCAATTTGAATTAAATAGATGAGCTTCTAAATGTTTAGAGAAAGTTATTTTAGTTTTTTTTTTTGAAAGAAGTTGGAATTGAATTCCAGATGGATGGGCCTTGAAAACTCAGGGAGTGCTGGCTGGTGTTCAGTCTAACCAAAGGAACCCTGTAGTTGGCTCTGGCTACCAACCGGGTTGCGTGGTTATGAACGGTCGAGTATAAGGTGAAAAAGTTTCTTATTTCTGGGGTAAGATCTGTAGTTTTTTTAATAGAGTTCATACATATATTTACCTATCTGGTGTTTATAAAGTAAATGGAGTGGAAGAATACGTAATGATTTGTATATTGGAGCGGAGGACGATTGGTTGTGATTATAGGTAATGCATCGGATAATTTTGTTGATCTTAACACGGATTGGATGGAGAGTAGTAGAGTAGGTCCCGCCCCAGAGAGTGATGCCGCACTGTAGATAAGGATGAGCTAGTGAGTAGTACAGTTGCCGTAGAATATGTGAAGGAAAGATAAAATATCTAAGTTTATAAAATATACCTGCAGATTTTGATATTTTTTTAAGAACGTAGTTGGTATGAGTTTTCCACGATAAATTTTTGTCTCTAAACTCCAAGTATTTTGCTGCTATCGGTATATTTTATAGCTTTAGAGTTTATGTATAGGTTAGGAAGGTCACACACATTATGTGTGTTAGAGAAGAATGTAGCTTCTGTCTTGGTTAGGTTTAATGTTAGACTGTTATCAGTTAGCCAGTTAGATATCTTAGTAAGTTCTAGATTAAATTCCGAGATAAGGTTAGGTGCAAGTTTATCAGAAAGTAGAAGGGTGTGGTATCATCAGCGAACAAAGTAGTGAATAGTTAGGTAGAGTTAGGGAGGTCGTTGATATAGAGTAAAAATAAAGTTCGTGAGATAATAGAACCTTGAGTAACCCCACAGTGAGGATATAATTTGACCTAATTGTACAAAATGATTTGTGGAAGTAAGAAAGCTATCTAAAGTTTAAGTGCCACTTAAACTCTTATCCCATAGGCTTCGAGTTTCTTTAATAATATTGATAAATTTAATGTATCAAAATCTTTTGTTAGGTCGATGTATACTGTGCAGGAAGATTGTTTGTTCGCGCTTTCAGACCTTTGGCAGTTTAACCCGCCAAATTAGGATGTCTTCTAGATAATAAATCGCTTTAGCCTCTGACAAGTATTTGATTCACTACACTAGTTGAAACCAATCTGTGCGCGATCATTCACCCGTTGGATATACCCGGGAGATTGACTTCGACGGCTTAATCTTATTGCTATGTAAGCCTAATGTATTATTCGACTGACAGTATTATATAATCTCTGACAATATTATTCACCTTCGGGGAATATTAACAGTTCCTTTAGGACGTGGCGCTCTATCCATATAAACAGAGTTATGACTTAAACTACTCACAACGATATGGCTTAGTTACAATTCACATATATGGCGCATTCTTTAGGAAATGCTTCGTTATCAGTCTCACTCATACACAATGCCGCACAATACTGCACACTGATCTGCCGATCTTCACTGATTTTAGTCACATATAAAAGGAACACGGACCGAATCATGTAGGGTCTATCAAATAACATTAGATTCACTTCAAACCACTTTAACATAAGTCACAATCGTTTATCTGTAACCTTTCTCTCTTACCTTCGGTATATCAAGAATATTGGGTTTCGGGGTTATTTCTCGTTATTCCAAATATAATAATTCATCCACAAATATAATGAATAACCGACAGCAAAGCAGTAATGTTAAGTTAAGTTGCACAGTATGGGCCAATTAACCAGTTTGTTTTGAGTTAAGACAATCAGATAACGGATATATGTCCTTATAATTAAGCCTACTAGTGTAAGGCTAAAGCAGAAAAGCACAAAATACTCTAAAGCCGTTCTTCCTGGCTTAGAATCACCAACAACACTGAAAAACTGATAAGAATAACCTTATTTACAAAGGCTTCCACCCACCACAGAGAATGAGCATACATATAGGAAATTCAGTTCAGTAGATCTGTGATAGGTCAAAATCCTAAAAATGTGATAGGAAAAAGGTTTTCTGTGAAAGATAAGCCATTGTGGTGAACAGGCATTCCTTTAGGAAACAGAGTGGAAGGGTTTACTGTGGAAGATCACCCACAGTGGTGAACAGGCATTCCTTTAGGAAACAGAGTGGAAGGGTTTTCTGTGAAAGATAACCCATGGTGGTGAACAGGCATTCCTTTAGGAAACAGAGTGGAAGGGTTTACTGTGGAAGATCACCCACAGTGGTGGACAGGCATTCCTTTAGGAAACAGAATGGAAGGGTTTACTGTGGAAGATCACCCACGGTGGTGAACAGGCATTCCTTTAGGAAACAGAATGGAAGGGTTTTCTGTGAAAGATAACCCATGATGGTGAACAGGCATTCCTTTAGGAAACAGAGTGGCAGGGTTACTGTGGAAAGATCAACAATGGTGGTGAACAGGCATTCCTTTAGGAAACAGAATGGAAGGGTTTTCTATGAAAGATAACCCATGGTGGTGAACAGGCATTCCTTTAGGAAACACAGTGAAAGGGTTTACTGTGGAAGATCACCCACGGTGGTGAACAGGCATTCCTTTAGGAAACAGAATGGAAGGGTTTTCTGTGGAAGATCACCCATGATGGTGAACAGGCATTGCTTTAGGAAACAGAGTGGAAAGGTTTACTGTGGAAGATCACCAATTGATGGTGAACAGGCATTCCTTTAGGAAACACAGTAGAAAGATTTTCTGTGGAAGATCACCCACAGTGGTGAACAGGCATCCCTTTAGGAAACAGAGTGGAAGGGTTTACTGTGGAAGATCACCCATGGTGTTAAACAGGCATTCCTTTAGGAAACAGAGTGGAAAGATTTTCTGTGAAAGATAACCCATGGTGGTGAACAGGCATTCCTTTAGGAAACACAGTGGAAGGGTTTACTGTGGAAGATCACCCACGGTGGTGAACAGGCATTCCTTTAGAAAACAGAATGGAAGGGTTTACTGTGGAAGATCACCCACGGTGGTGAACAGGCATTCCTTTAGGAAACAGAATGGAAGGGTTTTCTGTGAAAGATAACCCATGTTGGTGAACAGGCATTACTTTAGGAAACAGAGTGGAAGGGTTACTGTGGAAAGATCACCAATGGTGGTGAACAGGCATTCCTTTAGGAAACAGAATGGAAGGGTTTTCTATGAAAGATAACCCATAGTGGTGAACAGGCATTCCTTTAGGAAACACAGTGGAAGGGTTTACTGTGGAAGATCACCCACGGTTGAACAGGCATTCCTTTAGGAAACAGAATGGAAGGGTTTTCTGTGGAAGATCACCCATGATGGTGAACAGGCATTCCTTTAGGAAACACAGTGGAAGGGTTTACTGTGGAAGATCACCCATGGTGGTGAACAGGCATTCCTTTAGGAAAAAAAGTGGAAGGGTATTCTGTGGAAGATAACCCATTGTGGTGAACAGGCATTCCTTTAGGAAACAGAGTGGAAGGGTTTACTGTGGAAGATCACCCACAGTGGTGAACATGCATTCCTTTAGGAAACAGAGTGGAAGGGTTTTCTGTGAAAGATAACCCATGGTGGTGAACAGGCATTCCTTTAGGAAACAGAGTGGAAGGGTTACTGTGGAAAGATCACCAATGGTGGTGAACAGGCATTCCTTTAGGAAACAGAATGGAAGGGTTTTCTATGAAAGATAACCCATAGTGGTGAACAGGCATTCCTTTAGGAAACACAGTGGAAGGGTTTACTGTGGAAGATCACCCACGGTTGAACAGGCATTCCTTTAGGAAACAGAATGGATGGGTTTTCTGTGGAAGATCACCCATGATGGTGAACAGGCATTCCTTTAGGAAACACAGTGGAAGGGTTTACTGTGGAAGATCACCCATGGTGGTGAACAGGCATTCCTTTAGGAAAAAAAGTGGAAGGGTTTTCTGTGAAAGATAACCCATTGTGGTGAACAGGCATTCCTTTAGGAAACAGAGTGGAAGGGTTTACTGTGGAAGATCACCCACAGTGGTGAACAGGCATTCCTTTAGGAAACAGAGTGGAAGGGTTTTCTGTGAAAGATAACCCATGGTGGTGAACAGGCATTCCTTTAGGAAACAGAGTGGAAGGGTTTACTGTGGAAGATCACCCATGGTGGTAAACAGGCATTCCTTTAGGAAACAGAATGGAAGGGTTTTCTGTGAAAGATAACCCATTGTGGTGAACAGGCATTCCTTTAGGAAACAGAGTGGAAGGGTTTACTGTGGAAGATCACCCACAGTGGTGAACAGGCATTCCTTTAGGAAACAGAGTGGAAGGGTTTTCTGTGAAAGATAACCCATGGTGGTGAACAGGCATTCCTTTAGGAAACAGAGTGGAAGGGTTTACTGTGGAAGATCACCCACAGTGGTGAACAGGCATTCCTTTAGGAAACAAAGTGGAAGGGTTTACTGTGGAAGATCACCCATAGTGGTGAACAGGCATTCCTTTAGGAAACACAGTGGAAGGGTTTACTGTGGAAGATCACCCATGGTGGTAATCAGGCATTCCTTAATGACACAGAGTGGAAGAAAATAATATTATATATTTTTTTTTTTCGAATGCATGGCTAGGCCTGGTCTTAACTATTGATTCATCTGTAAAATGTTATTTATATTGTAATATGGTATGTTATACAGTAGATATAGAGGTCATTTCACGACTTGGTTAAACCAATTTTGCCTGTCGACTTTGGCCTTTTATATTATCAGTTACGTACAGTGCAGGTCTCAGCCGAAGAAAGTGAAAAAAAAAAAAAATCGTAGCTGTCAAAATATATTTTTTTTCAAACTGGTAAAAGTATATATCATATTTTGATTGCATTTTTCCACAGATTGCAAATCTGACAATAAAACATAAAGATATTCAAAAGCTAAGAAATTATGGGCAAAAAACGTCAAATTGCAGTCAAACTCTACTTTTCCTGGTGTAGTGTTTGGATTCCTTTCCCAAACTCTACTTTTCCTGGTGTAGTGTTTGGATTACTTTCCCAAACTCTACTTTTCCTGGTGTAGTGTTTGGATTCCTTTTCCAAACTCTACAATATAGTGTCGAGTTTGGTCTTTGCTCCGATCGAGAAGCCAGTAAATAATTCCAAACTCTTCAATTCCCTGTGTTCTGATTGGATAATATCATCATTTGTTGTTAAATAAACACATCCAATTTGATTAATTCCAAGAATGCTCAAGACTCATTATCATTAACGGGGAATGCCACCATGGATGGGTGATCTTTCCGGATAGTGGTACAAATTGACCGTAAGTGAAAAGGGTGATCTCCAGAGCAAATTAACTGAAAGTGAAAATACGTTTTGATTAGAAAACACCGCCGCTATAACTTGCTCAGCTTATTTCCCCTAATGTTTTAAATTAAAATAAACTAATTTTTCTTTTCACGCCAACGTTTTTGTTCGCTATTTCTTTTCTGTCTCTGTAGAAGGGCAAAGTTAGGATCCGTGCCAACTTTAATCTTTTGTTTATCTCTTATTGTCTGCCGCCTTTTGCGTTGAACCTCCTTTTTACGATTGTAAACACGAGGATTATTCCTTCTGTAAATTGTTTTCGCTGACTGGCCCATCTCACCAAAATAGGCCAAAACGGGTGTAAATTTTTCCAAAAAAATTTTTCTCCAGAATATAGTAAACCCATATATTTTCTGAAAGCTCTTGATGTCAGGAATTTCATGGGGATCATGGTTAAACACTTTTGCGCAGTTGAAAAAATATATTTGGCATTTAAAACGAGTCCGCCCTGTAATGATTTGTCCGGCCTGTAATGATTTGTCCGGCCTGTAATGCTTAACATTTCTAGGTAAATATATAATAATCCCCCGCCTATAATTATATTTTGAATAGTGAAAGAGATACGAAGTAAAGAGATTATATTAAACATATATTTTACATGAATGTGAACATAAACCTCAACATATAGACCAGTATTAGACATTCACTACAATCTACGAATCAGTTTTTACAAATCAGTATGATTATTATTATGTTAGTTATTAAAGTTAAAGCCATGGAACGAAAGAGGGGCCTTTGTTCAGAAATCAATTAATAAATACCTGGACAAAGGCTGGGCAGTTAAACTGCACCAAAGAGTACCAGACTCCACCCGTACATAGTATCTACACCTTTACATGTGGCAGTGGACATAAAGAAGGGTAATAAAATGTGCATAGTAAATGACGCAGCAGCTAAATACAGGGGCAAGTCATTGAACGATTACCTCTTAGAGGGCCCTAATATTTAAGACACCGGTGTTGAAGTACTAATCAGGTTTCGACAAGGAACCTTGGCATTCTCATGTGACATCGAGGCAATGTTCCATCAAGTGAACGTGTACATCGAGGATAGTGAGAGCCTCAGGTTCCTATATTATGATGGTGATAAACCAATTGAACCTGATAAGTACAAGATGACTATCCAAATCTTCGGCACAAAGGACTCCCCCTATGTGGCAACAAAATGCCTTAGGCAATCCACAGAAGGGAAGGGAGGTATCTATGACACCAGTGTCATAGATATGATCCATAAGGGGTTCTATGTTGATGATGGACTAGTATCAAGCAACTCCTTGGCAGATATGGTTAAAACGGCGACACAAGTCGTAGAGATTCTAATGGGGGGAGGGTTCCGTCTTAAAAAGTTCAAATCTAATTCCAAGGAGTTTGTCGATATTATGGAATCCAAAGAAAAAACGTCCCAATTTGGGCCACAAAATAACCAAAATGAGATACCAGGGGATACACAATACATATCATCTGAACCCCAATTAGAACGCAGTGACATAAAACAACTATGCCGAAACAACAGTGTGATGCCAACCGGTGTAGACAGCATACTCACAGAACGAAAGCGGGAAGCTGATTCTCGAGTCCTAGGCATCACATGGAACAGGGAGACTGATGCATTAGAATATATATTCAAACACACAAAACGGTCCGTTTTGTTTATGAGCTGTCAAACATAGCTAAAATGTATGACCCGCTGGGTCTGGTGGCACCAGTTATAGTAGTTGGCAAACAAATCCTAAGGGATGTTTACCTCCTTAAGTGCCCATGGGACCAAGTCCTTCCAGACACAATAAGTAAACAATGGTGTGTTTGGCTGGAGAGTTTGGCAGCAATACCGAAACTCAGTATACCATGGGCATACTTTGAAAATGGAGATGCCTCTAACTTAGATCTCCATGTATTCACTGATGCATCTACTAAAAGGTATGGTGCAGCGTTATACATAGTACAGAAAGGAGAAGGTTCTCTGCTACCTCGCCTTGTATTCAGTAAAGCGAGATCAGCCCCTCTCAAGAAGCCAACAATACCTAGGTTAGAGCTGATGGCGGCAATGGCACAAGCTGATGGCACAAACTTAGACAATTGGCACTATTGTCCTACCGAGAGAAATACACAGAGGAGATAAAACGGTTGAGAGCTGGGAAATCTGTACAGCCGGAGAGCTCCATAAGAACTCTGAGACCCAAACTCACTGACTCTGGATTAATAGTGATGGACTCACGGGTACAACATGCCTCAAGTATACTAGTACCATCGAAACCAATAATACTACCGAGAAAATCGACTATTGTAACCCAAATAATAAATGATTGTCAAGCACAGACATTACATGGCGGCACTGATATGACATTAACATCGGTGCGTCGTACATTCTGGATACCAGCCGTACGCAAGAAAATAAAATCTATGGTGGGGACCTGCCAAACATGCCGCAAGCAAAAGAGGAAGAGGGAAAGCCAATTGATGGCATCCCTACCCAAGGAAAGAACCCTAGGGTATGAACCACCATTCTCATACACCGGTACTGACATGTTCGGCCCACTCACCATAAAAGTCAAACGCCACCATGAGAACCGCTATGGCATAATATTGCCACGCGAGCAATAGCGTTAGAACTAGCGGTAGATGCATCTGCGAGCGCATTCATAAATGCACTCCGCAGATTAATCAACCATCAAGGTTCTATAAAGAAGCTGTAATCAGATAATGGCACAAATTTCATTGGGGCAGAAAAACAGCTTCGAGAGGCAGGATGTACCTTCCAATCAAAGGAAGTCATGAATGCCGTGAGAAGTGATGGCATTGTGTGGGAGAAGAGAACACCATATGCGACTCACATCCTAGGGTTTGTTGAAAGACTTATTGGTATTACAAAGAGACTCATGACTGCACTACTTAGGAAACATATAGTCACCGAAGATGTCCTAAGAACAGTCCTAGCAGAAGCACAATGAGCCATGAATAGTAGGCCCATGTGCCCTCTTCAAGATGATCCAACATCGTTAGAGATACTAACACCTTCTCACTTATTACTAAGAAGACCAGCCCAGTTAATGAACCGGGGTTCGTGGGACAAATCCGACCTGTACTCTAAACAGTCATGGCGAATAGTACAGGTATTGTCTGACGAGTATAGGAAGCAGTGGACAGATGAATACATCCCAACACTCCACAAGCGACAGAAGTGGGGTAAACAACAGCGAAACCTTCAGCCAGGCGATCTGGTATTAGTTACCTTGGTAAGGCAGATGGCACGCATAGTTAAATGCCATCCCGGGACCGACGGCAAAGTCAGAACGGTTGAGGTCACCCTGGGTGGTGATAGCAAGAAAACTTACAGACGCCCAGTAAGTAACTGTTAGTAAGTAACTGCCCAGTAAGGAAACACCCTCAATCTCGAGACCTAGAAGTGTAGGTCTGGGAGGGCGGGAGTTGCATTTGCGAGAGTAAGAAAAATAAATTCTCGTAGATTCCACCCTGTTATATTCAAATATAATGGGCACAACACCCTGTACAAAACATAATAAAAAAAAAATATAATAAATAAATAAAGAAAATTATGTACAGTAGAAAATACGAGACTGTTGTGAGACTACATATCATACTGTAGGCAGGTAAGAAACCGAAATACAGTAGCGAGGTCTACATAGGAAAACATATATATGTTAAAACTGAAAGAAAAGTAAAAATTGGAACAGTTATAATATCATGTATGTACGATATTATAATTAAATAAAGTATAAAGTACATAAAAAGTAACTTTATTTGGTAAGTAACGTAATTACTAAATTAGGTTATATGTAATTGATTAAAAATAGGTAACTTAGTAAGAGGGACAGTTATAGCTGTAAAATTATTACACATGTCAGAAATATCTAACTTGTAGGGAGTTAGAGTAACAATTATAGTACATTGACGAAATCTACAATACCAATAAGATTCACAAATCAGACAGGAGATTTGACGACAGCAAAACAGTTGAGAGATAAATAAATCGACAGCAATGTTCAGTTTCATTGGACTGGCCGGCCACCCACTGAACGACTGATATTAAACGATTAGACGAGTACGAGGACAGCTCGATAGTGACGGACAATCATACTCGAACTCGAGCATTGACACAACTCATAGTAATATATAAATCACTTCTCCGTGTGCAAGTGTGTGCGTGTGACATGTATGCGTGAATAAACGGATCCAGGTCGTCCCGTCCGCATCACTTCGTCCCATCCAAATTACCACTCAATATATGAGTGCCAATATGACTCCCATTAAAGAGCCACTCCAATAATAGTAACACGTGGTACCAAAAAACCTATTGTGCCCGGATCGGGGTGCAGTCCGAAACGGGCCTCCGAGACACACTTGAGGTTGGTGCTTTGCTGCTTTGAGGTATGCGGAGGTAACCAGAGTTATAAGAAAAGGAGCAGATAATAGTTTGTAGGTGATTAATTGTAATAATAGCCGTTAGTAACTGCACAACGCAACTGTAGTGGTGCTGGTTACTCGTCCTTGTAGGTTTAACGCGAGCTTGATGACTAGCTGACTGGTAATAAATATTTGAGTTCGGTCCGTATTGAATGTCTGCTGGCTACCTACCGATACAACACTATCAGACGTAAATGTGTACTGCACCTTGATATGCTGAGGTGTGCATCTGAGGTTAGTACAGTAGCCACATAGGATTATATCAGATATGTGTCAGCTATTTTTGGTTTGTGGCTTGTCATTGGCTCTCCGCTGTTGGAACCTCTAAGGATGAGTAATTGGCAAGGCAATAATGTTAGCACCTTATAATAATAATAATGCGATCCCCACAGTACACCCTGTGGGTTAACAGCCAGTATGGGTATCGCTAAATTGTTTTTTTGGTACCACGTGTTACTAGTATTGGAGTGGCTCTTTAATGGGAGTCATATTGGCACTCATATATTGAGTGGTAATTTGGATGGGACGAAGTGATAGCGGACGGGACGACCTGGATCCGTTAACACTGTAGTTTTTTTTAATAGAGTTCATACATAAATTTACCTGTTGTCTCCACCTGTTGTTTGTATTGGTAACTGTTCTCTATGACCCCCCAAAAAATACCATCCCACTTGTCTGTGACATCTATCTATCGGTCTAAATCGATTCAGCGACCTCGAAAACCTTTGTACACAGAAAATTGACCTTTGGAAATGTGTACTACTGAAAGTAAAAATTTGAAACTTTCGTGTTGCACCCACTTTTGTGGGACCCCCAAAAAATGTATTCAGGGAAGTTTTGATGTTTTAAATGGACACAATTGTTCGATTCGGTATACCAAAAAACCTTTATAAACGGGAACCTGGCTGACAACATCAATCCTTTCAAAAGTTGCCAATTTTAGCTTGAAAAGTGCTGACATGTGTTTTTTACACTCGACAACTAATAGAGCTATGAAGTTATCGTTTTTTTCGTGAGATTCAGAGATAAATTTTAGGATAACTCAGGAAATTTCGGCTCACTGCGATCAGTGCTTCTGCGCAGATCACTAGATAAACTTGAGGGAAGGGTGGATTCAACCCCCCCCCCCCCCCCCCCCCCCCCTTCCACCCCCCCAGTCCTGTAACGGTTAATGGATGGGAGTCACTCTAGCAATTTTTAGAGAATCCGGGAAGAAACCTATGGAAAAAGATAAGTTAATGAGGTAGCTTAGATGGAGGTTTAGCGGCAACCGTAAGCAATTTGTTAGAGAAGGGGTCATTAGTAGCAGAATTAGGATTGAGTTGGAGAAGACGGTATTCTACTTTTACTGGTGTTGTTTCTGTAATTACGAAAGACTTCGGATTGGAGTGATATACAAAACGTGTTGTGGAGCGGGTAGAACGGGGGATTTCATTGGCTAGGTTGGGTCCTATAGTAGAAAAGTGGTCATTAAATTGTGATTAAGTGGTCATTAAATTTTGAGGCTATTTCAGCTGGGTCGGTAATGGTGGTCTTAATTGAATCGCCAGTGTAAATTGTAATCTGTTTTGGAATGGAGTTTTTGTTTGATTTATTTAGTGCGCTATTTATAATCATCCATGTTTTTCTCGAATGTTCCCTGAGTTATCGTAAAAATTTTTTGCGTAGTAGTTATTTTCAGCTGTTCGTAGAAGGGTTTATTTCTAAATCTTTTGAAGGAAGTCAAGTTTTCGTCAGATGAATTTTTGATATGAATGGGAGAATCTTTTAGGCTCGTTAAGCCAAGGAATGCCTCTTCACCACCATGGATGATCTTCCACAGTAAACCCTTCCACTCTGTTTCCCAAGTTGCCTTGGTTTCCATTTATCGACCACTAAAGGATGAAAGCCGGGGTTGGGCTAGGCTGCAGCATTTAAAGCACTGTGCCCATTGAATTTTTGATATAAATGCGGTATAAATCATTTTTGATAATCGTTAATTTGATTAATTTATTTGTTATCCATGGTTTTTTTGGAAGGGTTGGTGGAGAAAACGTTTTTTTGGGAACATGGGTATCGCATATTTTAACAAAATTATTCTAAAATTCATCAAATTTTTCCGGGCTGTTACTGACGATGAGATGTAAGACCATGAGGTTTCTCGTTCGATAACGCGATTGAAGGAGTCAGGATTAAATTGGGAGAAGTCAAAAAGCGTTTTATTTTAATTTTGATAAAAGTGACAAGTAAATTTTTCAAAGATCGAGAATGTGGGTTGATGGTCGGAGGTACCTATGAGTGTAGAAAAGACGCGTGTTGTGATATTAGTTATTGTGTGATCAATGAGGGTTTTGGACCAGGGGGTTATTCGAGTTGGAGTTTTAATTAATTTTACGTAGCCGTTAGAGGAAAGTAAATCTATGTATTGTTTAGCTTTTGTAGTTGAAGTAAATCAATGTTCATGTCGTCTGAAATAATTGTCGTATTTATTGTTATTTAGTTTGGTCAACGCGAGATCGTGAGATGTAAAAAATTATCAATTTTAATCATATTTTTGATCCCCCGATGAGGACTTTCGATCACTCCATTAGACTAAGGATATCGTGCTGAGACTGAGATAAGCTTCAGTTATGTTTATTAAGGTATAATCTCCTGAGAACGAAACTCCTTAGCATTATCGGTTTATTAAATATGGCTTTAAAGGGTTTATAGTCATTGCTAGACAGTCAATGGAAGACCAATCAAATATTACCGGAATAAGCTCCAAATGTTACAGACAACATTTCGCGTTCAATTTGTGGGTGATGACTTTCAGCTGGGGTCAAGGCTCGGCTGGCCAGATAGGGGGGAAACTGGACGCAATAAAAATTTATCCCTCTCCAGGGGAAATTCGACGCAAATAACAGCTGATTACGAGCAAAAATAAAACTATAACCTGTTCTATTGTGTTTATTTTATTGTGCCACTGTAACCTGCTCCTTTCCCTAAATTGAGAATTTAAAATTGAGGCGGGATATGAAATCACCAAGGCTGGTTTTGCGTCCAGTTTCCCCCGTCTCCGGCTGGCATAAACAACGGATCTCATAATATTGTCATTGTATTGTTTTTTTCCTTCTGCGGCCCCTAGTCCCATCGGAGATACATCACATTGTAGGTAAGTATATTGGTTAGTGTTGTAATGTTTGAGGACAGGGGTAGTGATAAGTATTCCTTTACATACAGTGCAATAATAGTAATGTTCTAGAACTTTCGCAAAGACACGACGCTTCTACCTACAGAATACCGCCGGATTTCCTAAACAAATCGAGGCGAAAATGTAAAACTGGAAACCCTTTCTCTTATCACGACAACCGACATCAGACGCGCGACTACGGGGTTTATTTCGACGAGAAGTTTGAGAAGTTTAAATCATACGGAGATAAGCGGCAGCATCTGTCTGCGAACCACATCGAGTGGGTGAGTGACACAGCTGGGCGAGGTACCCGGCCCTACACGTCGGTTTACCGGAGGGGTTTCAACCGAGTCTCGTCTGTAACCCCGGATACAACCGCGGGGATAACGCTTGATATCCCTCCTGTTTCCCTGGCCGCCACCTCGGAATCCTTCCGACCCCACTCCCGCTCCCCCCGTGTCTACCCGACCCCCGTAGTCAGGGCGACTGATCGCTCGGAATATATCCGGGTTGGTATGACAGCTCCTGATTCCGGTTCATATTCGCGATATGGCGATATTCAAACAGAGGCTTTACAATATAATAGGATTTATTTGTATATTATTAGGTAATAAAGAATTTTAATTTACAATTAATTTGTTAAATTATATCAGCTGATTTTGAAAAGTCCAAATTTTGCTCTTGTAACTCCTCCGACGTTCTCAAAATGTTTCTATAAAATATATTAGGTAATATTAGGCAGACAACTGATACGGATGTTGAAATATTTAAGGCAACACTTATGAGTTAAGGTGCACCTTAGCTAAGGTTGATTTATATGCAACCGGCCCCTCCTGGTCTAACAGCAAGTTAAGTAAATAAAGTTAAGTTATTGCAACTATAATTTATTAATATATTGTAAATATTAACCAAACATAAACCAATAACCCATAACCATCACACATATAAACTGGTAACATATAGCAGAATAGCCAAGATTCAGTCTCTTCTAAAACTTATTGGGAATTCAAACTGCAAAATAAATAATAAAAACGTTAAAGTTAATAATTTTATAGTAAAAAACGATATTTATTCCGGAACTCATTATTATTAATTATTATTATTAACTTTTCACCCAAATATATTATTATATCTTATTTATATTTATTAATTAATATTAATTTTTTTTATTATATTTTATTATTTATCATTTATTATTATTTTTTATAATTAAATGTAAATGTAAACCATATAGCATAATATTTCATAGAGATGGTGATGGAGGTCATTTGGAATTTAGTGAAATAAAATTAAATGTTTCATATTAAATTTTTAACACATTGCGATTCCTACCCGCGGTAACTGGTTTTACTCAGTAGAATAAAAATTAATTTTATAATTAAATGTAAAAGTTAGTTTCCAACGCAACTCTATTGAAATTATTTAGTAATTTTATATAAAACTTACAGTTTTACTAAATCCAAATCTTCATTTTAACTCGAGAAGCCGGTTTCCCTGCAGTTAAATGAGCCCAATAAGGTCCTTTCCCATCCGCACCATATTCTCCGTTCAAGTTACTGTCCGCGCAGCGCCCGTACCACCACGACCCAGTTCGTCGTACGGCGCAGTTGACGTAGTCCCACCTGTCATTATCGCGGTCCTTGGTAGAGAATGGGAGACCGTTGGAATACTCCAATGCGTCACCAGCAGTACCATGGTAACCGGATACATTTAGGGTGTAATTAGTTGCAGCTGATCCGATAGAGAAGTTGTTGTATTCCGCGTATCGGTGTTCGTTGGTGTAATCCACCCTCTCCCTTCTATCATCACCATCACCACCTTTATATCCCCTTCCAGTGAACCACAAATCGACCCTCAAATTCACCCCATTTTCACTCAGCTTGTGGATCGTCTCCAACCCCAACCAAAAATTGGTATTCGGGTCGCCAAATCCTTCAACATATTCATCCCAGTCTCGATAGAAGTCAACAGATCCATCAACTCTTTGTTGAATCTTCAGCCCATCATTATGCTTTATTAGCCCAGGAGCCATTAGCTGATACAGTGTAATGGATAATTTCCCTATCTCTGTATCATGTAACATGTAAACTAACTCTGTAAACTGGTCTTCCAACTCTTTATTCTGGTCTTCCAACTCTTTAACCTGTTATGAAATATTATTAATTGAAATGGTTTATTAAATTCTGTAAATCCTCTGCCCACATCTGATCAGTGGTTGGGTTGGAGTTCTCTAGGGAAATCATTAAACGCCGGCATTTCGACCCAACATTTAGAGCAATTAAATACTAACTATATTACGTCGTTGCTCATAAAATAGCACATTATAGCGTTACGGCACGAGTGATTTTGTTTAGTGAAATAATAGAACGAGGGCCGTAAAAGATTTAATGTGGTGGAATTATTTGTAGGAATTATTTGCACTTAATACTGACATACTGTGTGACAGACTGACATACTGGATATACTGAAATACATAGTAAATATATGGCGTAGGGACATACTGAGAAATAATGTCGCACTGCGATATAAAGTTAGGAAATATGTCGCCCTGGCGATTTGGTAGTGCGAAATTAATTCCACACAAATAAATATAAAGATAATACATCAATAAAAACTGAACGACTTCAACACGGCAAATAATTAATTATGTTACAAATAATTACTGGTTAAGAAACTAACATCGTTATATAGCTCATCGAATCGGTTAGTTAGGTTTGTATTTAAATATTTTACTTGGTCACTCAACCCATTAATATTTTCTTCCGGCTCTGTTACCTGTTAGGAAATATTATTATAACTTTTATGAATTCAACTCAACTTGTCACCACTTACAATATCTATGAAATCGCATGAAATTACATTTAAAATAATAATTTAAAATAACTAATAAACTTACATTAATGGCTCCACATTGTCCATCATTTGCCTGTAATAAATAAATAAATTATAAATAGCTCTGCCGTACAATGTAAAAAGACCGTAAGTCGCATTTTTCCTAAATTCACATTTTCTGGGTCTAAATATTGCGCTGTATCTAATGGTATAATCGAGAACACCGTATCTACTATAGTTCACGAGATATGCAATGTAGAAAGGCCGTAAGTCACAACATGTGTATAGTGTTACAAAGGAAAAAGACAGCAACTATTTAAATTTATGCAAAAAAAAACGAACAAAAAAACAACACTTACGGTGTTTTGTCATTGCATAGATAATAAGAAAACGCAAATACGGTTTTATTGAAATATGTGTCTTGAAATATGTATTTACATATACAGTAGGTTGTACAATGCAAAAATACCGTAAGTACAAAAAATAACTCTGACGTCAAAATATTAATGGAAAGTGAAAAATAATCACGTAGAAAAATTTCCCACCCCCAATTGCGAAGGGTTAAAAAAAATTGTAATTTACGGACATTTTAAACCAACAATCTCGAAATGACTTTTTGTGACTTGCGGTCTTTTCACATTACACGGCAGAGCTATTGATAAAATAATAATACATTTATATACTAAATAAATAATAATACTGGTTAAGTTATTAAGTGTTATCATCTCTAATATTATTTTACATGCTACTCCAAAAAGTGGGCCTGTCATAGGCCCACTTGTCAATCAAGACTTATAAAACTTATCAAAATCACTGTCAAAATGGCAGTGATTTTTTATGTCCTTTTATTTGACTTTTTGTCCTCCTTTTATTACGAATTGTGCATAATGACCTTTGTTGTCCCTTTAATGACTTTTGTTGTCTTTTAATGACTTTTAACCCTTTGACGCCGGTGACCTACATGGTAGGTCACACAATAGGGCTCTATGACCTACATGGTAGGTCATGATGTTTCTCATATCATTAGCATCCTATCAGATGTCAGAACCCTAGCAGGAACATAAATTTGATGTACAGAGCCCTTCAGCGCTTGCATCTGGCGGGAAATTCAAATGTGTAATAATTTTAATAACTGTCTGTAGGCCTATCTATGCAGTATTGTAGTATGCAGTAGGAACAGTAGCGACGTTTACATTTAGAGTGTAGTCGCAGTAAAGCCTATGTAGAGAGAGGTGTAGAATGTAGAGGGACATTATGAATCGCTCTTATCCAAAAAGGAACCCGAAACCCCTGAAACGACTTGGCTTCGATATCGATGACAGTTCTTCCGAGTCAGATGATGAAGTATCAGACATCGAATCGACTGATGATGAACTTGCAGATAATTGTTCTGACTCAGAATCTTCCGATACTGATCCTATAGATTTGGGCCTTCCTACTGGAACCGGTGTTGGTTATGGAAACGTCCCACCTGAATCGGCGCCTTGGAATCTTGTAACGGGAAACAATGATTCTATAAATTTAGATAGGCCTTTCCCCATAAACTCGCGTCAAGTTGGGTGGCAGAATGCTATCGACACAACGGAGTTTGATTTGAAAGATTATGTCGATATGTTTGTTACTGATAGTTTGATTCAAGTACTGTGTGATAGTACGAATAGAAGAATCGCCATACAGCGGGAGAAAATAGCTGAATTACCACCGAGCACCGGCACCGGTACTGGTACTGGAAGCGGTCCGATGGAACTAAAAGTGAAGGACGTTACTCTACTGGAGATGCGGGCTTTTTTAGGACTCACTATACTGATGTCGGTTATAAGAAAGGCTACGATTCACGATTATTGGTCTACCCGATCAATTAATGAAACCCCCTATTTTGCCAGTGTTATGTCCCGTGACCGATTCACGAATATTTTAAAGTTTCTGCGCTTTTCCAATCCTGATAATTACGTCGCCACTGAGAAAGCCACCCGACTTACCGATTTTATGGATGAATTCCATGAAATTTGTTCTGTCTATATTCCTGCTCAGGAACTTTCACTAGATGAGTCATTGCTATTATTCAAAGGGCGCCTCCACTTCAAACAGTTCATTAGAATAAAACGTGCCCGTTTCGGAATAAAACTGTTTATCTTGTGTGATTCTTCAGGTTACGTAGTGGCGACAATTATATATTATGGTGCGAAATCAGACATTGAGTCTAGTGAACCGAACTCAGAAAATCTATCGAAGTCAGAAAAAGTAGTAGTGGCACTGCTTAGCAAAGTGAAGTTCCTGGATGCTGGTTATAATATCAACCTGGATAACTGGTATTGCAGCCTCCGACTCGCCAACTTTCTCAATTCTCGGAATACAGGAATGAGGGGGACTGTCCGAGAAAATAGGGGAATACCCACACTTCTGAAGGATGCTCAGATAGTGCCGATTTCATCTGTATATGCAAGGAATAACAACGGCAAAGGGCCTGTGTTGGCCATAAAGTTTTGTGATAAAAAGATTGTATATTTCATCACAACGATAGACCATGCGGGAGAAGTTGAGAAGAGCCGCCGTACACTTACGGAAGCAATAACCTATAAGAAGCCAATAGCCATAGACAACTATAACTATAGAATGGGAGGCGTCGATGTCACGGATCAGTTAATCTCGTCAGCAGATATTTGTAGGAAGTCATACACCTGGTTCAAGAAATTAGGGTTGCATTGCATAGAGAGGTTGGTCCTAAATGCCTATTTACTCTACAAGAAGGAGAGACCAGCTAAAACTTCAAGGTTGCGCTTTCCAATCTTTCTTCTAGATGTTGTTGAGCATTTGACTCAAGTATCTTCATCATATAGATCAAGAAATAATAAGAAGCGATGTCTGCCTAAAGCTCAACCTCCGAGTGACATTCACGCCATTGTGAAGATTCTCCCAACTGCGAAATCGACAAAACCACAGAAGAGATGCCGAATCTGCTGGTCGAATAATATTCGCAAAAATTCGAGGTTTGAGTGCGCTACCTGCCCAGAGAGACCGGGACTTTGCCTGGGCAAATGTTTCGAACTGTTTCATAATAAATAAGTTCACTATTCCTAGCTGAAGACTTTTCTAACTTCTAACTGACATACATTCCCCCATTTTGAAATGTTTTAATATTTTTATTATATTTCAATTGTAGAATCTACATTATAATAATATAAATATCTGTTAGTCAGGTAACCCAAACCCACTATTTTTCGAATTAGGTTACTATCTTTTATGCATTGTATAGAAATAAAAATATTAAAAATTTAGAAGAAAAAGTTAAAATAAAAAAAAAATAAAAAATAAATATATTAAAAAAAATTAAAAATAGTAAAAAATATATATAAATATATATATATAATATATATATATATTATTTTAATATTTTTAATTTTTTTTGAATATATTTTTTATTTATTTGTATTTTATATTATATAAAAAATATGTATATATATATATATATATATATATAATATATATATATAATATATATATATATATATTATTTTATGTATATAATATATTTATATATAAATATATGTTGTATACTTAAATATGTAATACTATATATGTTGTTTTACATGGATATTGTCTCCTTTAAAATTTGCAATTTTTTCAGAGCCCTAGCATGCAGTTTCAATTGCAGCTTCAGGCGTCAAAGGGTTAATAAATGTATTTCTTCAAACTGTCAGACTGATGATTTCTGGACTGTCAGACAATTGATTTCAACATGCCTGTGCCAAAACATTCAAAATTTGTTGATTTCTGCTCTGTCGGACAGTTAGTTTCACTACTGTATGCCTGTGCCAAAACATTCAAAATTTCATGATTTATAGACTACGAGATAGATTTCCATATGCGCCTGTGGTAAAAGACTCTAAATTTAATAGTTTGTGGTTGTTGTCGATAATCGATTACCACATGACGTAGCAAAACACTCATTTTATAGCCAAAAACAATTACCAATTGATGGAAAGGAGCAGGTTAAGGCCGGATTTTCTAACTAAAACAATAAACAGTCACTTTACCAAATGAAGGAAACGAGCAGGTTACAGAGGCTAGCCTTTCTAACCAAAACAATAAACAGTCACTTTACCAAATTAGGGAAAGGAGCAGGTTACAGAGGCGGGATTTTCTAACCAAAACAATAAACAATCAATTTACCAAATGAAGGAAAGGGGCAGGTTACATAGATGGTCTTTTCTAACCAAAACAATAAACGATAACATTACCAATTAAGAGAAAGGAGCAGGTTACAGAGGCGGGATTTCCTAACCAAAACAATAAACAATCACTTAACTAATTGAGGGAAAGGAGCAGGTTATAGAGGCGGGATTTTCTAACCAAAACAATAAACAATCACTTAACTAATTGAGGGAAAGGAGCAGGTTACAGAGGCGGGATTTTCTAACCAAAACAATAAACGATCACTTAAATAATTGAGGGAAAGGAGCAGGTTAAAGAGGCGGGATTTTCTAACCAAAACAATAAACGATCACTTAATAATTGAGGGAAAGGAGCAGGTTACAGAGGCGGGATTTTCTAACCAAAACAATAAACGATCACTTAACTAATTGAGGGAAAGGAGCAGGTTACAGAGGCGGGATTTTCTAACCAACGGTAATGTTATCAAACGGTCGGGGTATAACATGTATAAGTAGTTTTTTCGAGTACGTATGAGTTAATGAACTGATCTGTGCTGTTCGAAGTAGTGGTGCCGCTATCCGTAACACTACACAGACAGTACCCTGCAAACAATTTTCTTTCGAGGAATGTCAGAAAAACATCATTAATTTGTTATAAATGTTGATAAATGTCATTCCCTTGTTTGATAGAATATTTAGATGTTCAATATATATTATTTTAACATTACTCTATAATGTCTTTGTCAGACATTAAATAAATGATAACTGTTGATGTTAGAAAAACGTAATTTTAATGTGAGAACATAAACATTAGTCAAAAATGTTTTATAAGTGTTTAGTTCTAACATTTTAAGAACATGGTTTGTTACATATCAGAACAATGTTATTTTGTCACATAAAATAAACATTATGCGATAGACGCTGCTGTCACTTCTATTATCTAATCTGAGATTGATGATTGGCTAATTTTAAAATTGGCGGTAATGGAGGAATTTTCCACATGTAAAATAGTATACAGTATGGCATGTTGTACAATACTCATTCTGGCATGCCTGTATTCAATGTTTATTGTGTATATGTATTGTTATACTGCTGTACTGCAAGGCCTATCTCTATATTACTGTAGTGATGTAGTGTAGTTACTGCAGGCCTACTGCACTGTACAGTAGCTTATATTTTTGGTTTTATAGTCTTGGTTTTGTGATTTATTTAACCTGAACTCATAAATAAAACATATCTACCTGAATGCGAGTTCGCCTTTACCCTCTGGATTCACACATTACTGCATTAGACCTACCAATTACAGAATTCAAGTCTGCCAGGACCAGGAAGTCCCCTTAAACCAGCACTGACAGGTGGAGGATTGACTTATTTGTCTGTACTGATGGTGGATTTCAACAGCCGAGGACTAAAGATTGGAATTCTTATTATTGGGAGGTCCCAGTTTTCAGTTGAAGGGGCAGGGCACAGGGACAGCATTACTACAACACTTTGAAAACTTCACATTAACTGTTATTTCAAACTATTTATTGTTTCAGTTTTTAGATTGTACTTTTGTAGGGCCTAGGCCTATTGATTTATTTTTACAGTTTAATAAATGAAGCTCACTCAGCTATAATTATAATTAACATTTAATTTTTTAAATATGATTTGTTCAGATAGGGAGGATTTGCGATGCAATCAAAATCATCCCTCTCCAGGGAGATATCGATTCAAATAAGTACTGATTACTCTCCCAGAAATAAATCTGTAAAATCTGTATATGTGCCTCTGTAGCCAACTGTAACCTGCTCCTTTTAATAAATTTAACATTGTTGTGAGGTATTATTTATTAAACCCACTATATGTACATGTATATGTATATGTATCTTTTTCAATGGTAATATGGATAATATTGAACAAATGTGTAGGTATATAGAGTCAGTAATGTCTGTATATTAAGCGTAGGTTATTACCATTCACTAGATATTCCGGTTTATTATGTCGGTTTGTTTGTTATTTTTGTGTTAAATTACGTTGAAATAATTTTAGTATTCGCTAAAGTTCTCAAGACAAAATAGACAGTTTCAAAAATCTACTGGACAATTTATATAACTGTGTCAATAACTAATTATCGTAAAGGTTTTGTGCAGTATTATATTTGATATTATTTGTACCGCATATGTAAATTGTCAATAAACATATCTATCTATCTACATTATTTTATATAGACTACAAATCAGATCTATAAATCTAGTGAATAATATTAACTCAAAGTATTTTAATTGATGCAATTCATTACGTTGTTATCACTTATTATTACGTCATAAACATATTCTTTTTAAGTCTGTGATTAACTTTAACCGAAATATCAAAACCATTTACATAATGGGCCATACAGCCATATATTTGTTGTTTACTTATTCTGTGATATTTTACTTTGATTTTACTGTTTATTTCATTATTTGTTCCTGACTGGTCATTATACAAAAAATTCAATTCATGTTATACGTTTTAATTGTTATTAATTTGCATACAATTGCCTACAACAAAATTGTATTCAATCAAACTGTGTTAGAGATTGTAGCCTGCCACTACCATATCAACATGCGTAGGGAAATTATTAATTAATTATTCAATAAAGGGTTTGGCAATTACAAAGAACGATAATAAAGAACGGCAATGGAGGGGGATTATTAGTTTGAGAGCAAGCGAACCATAAAACATGAGAGAAGGGCTTAATTGCACGTAAATTTAATGTTACGTTTTTAGCAAACAATATTTTTATGTTAAGAAATAACATAACAGTAACGATCTAAATAAACATTATGCCGTTGTTATTTTAATGTCAATAAAAATACAATAATAATGATAAGGAATAACATAAAAGTAATGATATATGTAACCATCCTGGCTTTGTTATTTTTATGTTATTAAAAACGAAATAATAACGTTAGTATATAACGTCATATTTCTTGGCCAATTTACAGTTTTTTTATCATTAATCTAACAATTTGAAATAATGTTATCTATGTCATTAAATAACATTTTAGTAACAGCTTTTTAACAATACATTGTTTGCAGGGAGTCATGATCCATTATAAAACTGATAAATTATGTGAAAGGTATATCCACATTTTCCACAATCCAGTTTGGCCTATCAATTATTTAAAATTTATTACAGTATTAGCACTGTAGCACAACCGGTCAGCCAGTAGGCCTACCATTACCGTATTTAAATGGTAAGGCTACACACACAGTAGGCCTACAGCAGTACCGGTGCCGGTACCGGTATTAAAATACCTAAAATACCTGCTTTATACCTACATCTGTACATACAATACTACTGTAAAAATAATACTGCAAAATAATGCTCTATATACTAATACCGGTACTGATAGCCTGAGAGAACAGCAGTAGAGAAACCGGTAGCATGGAACCTAACGGTAAATTTCTGGAGGACATAAAATGTAAAAAAAAAGGACATCATGAATGATTTAAACGGACAATAAAAATTATTGCGATAGAAAATGTTGGAAAATCCACCACATATTACAATACTGCAATAGTACAAGAAAACTGATACGAGTTGGGGTACAATTGGTGTGGGGACAATGGGACAACAAATGTCAGAATGTGGCCATGGGAATAAGACGTGGCCAGGGAAACAGACGTGGACAGACGGATATCCAACGCGACACGGGGAGACCTGTTATGGACAAGGTGACGCCAAATGGTGGTGAAAGGGTTTCTTTATTCACGTGAGCAAATCATTAAATGAATAATTCAGATAACAACGCTAAATGAATACTTTATGCATTAAATAAACTTACCTGGAGTAGGAAAAGAGCTGACAGCAGAGAAAATAGTTTAATATTTACCGGTAACATTTTTACAGTATTTGTAAATAACTTTGTAACTAAAGTTATGAAAATTTTCTGATATAGAATGGTTTTAATGCCTAAAACTCCTCCTATTTATACACTTTTGACAAACTCAATTACTTATGCAATGAATAAAGTCTCATAAAGGCAATCAAAGGCGGCAAGTATTAAGACCTTTATAGAACAATTATTAGTAACTACCTTAGTATAGATACCGCTGTGTGTTAGTTATCACTTTAAATTACATTCTTATGATTAACTGTAACAGAAAGACTGCTGCCGCCTGGCTACCAGTTACAGACAGACTGCTGGCATCTGAATACCAGATACGGGCAGACTGCTAGCGCCTGCCTACCAGATACAGACAGACTGCTGGCGCTGTGCTACCAGTTACAGACAGACTGCGGGCGTCTGGATACCAGTTAGGCAGACTGGTAGCGCCTGGCTACCAGATACGCAGGCAACTGCTAACGCCTGGCGACCAGTTATTACAGACAGACTGCGGGTGCCTGGCGACCACTTACATACAGGTACGTCGCAGTGCAGTAGTTACATCGCGTTTCGGCAACTATCACGTTCGGCAAGAGTAGTAATTCGGCAATAAAGTTACGTTTCGGTAAAACAGAGCACATTACTGTACACCAGTGTTGCGTGATCTTCATTGGCTGCCTATTCTGCGCCGTATCTATCTAATATATATAAATATCGATTGTCTGTGTGTTTGTCATCGGCTATACAATCGAACCCATCTCGATGAAATCTCGCTTGCTATATCTCGTTAGAAAGGTCTCGCCCTAACTCGTTGCAACGTAATACTCAGAGCCGTCTGAAGTTCGCCCGTCTGCCGCTAGAGGGCGATTTTCGTGATTTTCGGGCGAAATTTATCGAATTATTTCGGTTCTTCTATCGGTAATTAATGATTTAGAGGGCTAACATTTATCCCACCTGGTTTAAAATTAACATGGGTAGATTCGCCGTGTCCCATTCTCACAAAGTTTTTATTTTATTTGAGTGTTTAATATAAATATGTATGATTATTTATTGATTAAAAATCAAATAGTGTATAAATATGTCATATTCGCCAAGCAGGATCGAATTGGCCTATAGTTATTGAATAGGGAGGGATTGTTTTCTGTATCATAGCAACGTTAAGGTAATTATTGAAATCGCAGCTAGCTGGCTGGGCACAGATAAAGGAGCAAGCAGGCTGGAGTGTTGATTGGGGTGGGTTTGGGTTGTCTGTTGTGAATTGCTCAGAGTAATTCTGCTTTCTCAATCATTGGCTGCATGGAAGGAGAGGTTTATAACATTTTTGTTTTACTGTTATGAATATTAAAAGTAAAATAATTATTTCTGTAGGCCTATACTTACTGTATTATTATTTTATCTAATATTATACATCTAATCTCGATGAAATCTCGCTTACTATAGCTCGTTAGATAGGTCTCGCCCTAACTCGTTGCAACGTAATACTCAGAGCCGTCTGAAGTTCCACCGTCTGCCGCTAGAGGGCGAATTATCCGATAGTGAAAACCTGATCTTATAGGGTTATTTTTAATGCTTTTGAGATGAAACGTGGTAGCTATATACTGCAGGCTGTATATTTCCGGAGTCACTGGGTTGTCTACAGTTCCCCAGTCTACCGTTAGAGGGCTAAATGTCTGAGAGTTAACATCTTCTCCAACTTTATTATTTACAATCCGTTTTGACTGAAACTTGGTAGGCATCTACTACAGCATAGGCTGAATCTTTACTGAGTCGCAGAGTCGTCTACAATTTCCCAGTCTACCGCTAGAGGGCGAAATGTCTGCAAGTTAACATCTTCTCCAACTTTGTTATTTATAATCCATTTAGACTGAACTTGGTAGGCATCTACTACAGCATAGGCTATATCTTTACTGAGTCGCGCAGAGTTGTCTACAGTACCCGCGTCTGCCGCTAGAGGGCGAAATGTATGAAAGTTAACATCTTCTCCAACTTTGTTATTTACAAACCTTTTAGACTGAAACTTGGTAGGCATCTACTATAGCATAGGCTATATCTTTGCGGAGTAGTAGAGTCGTCTACAGTTCCACAGTCAGCCGCAAGAGGGCGAATTGTCTGATAGTGAAAACCTCATCCCATTTGGTTCTTTTTAATCATTTTGAGCTGAAACTTGGCAGGTATCTACTACATCATAGGCTGTATCTTTACGGAGTTGCAGAGTCCTATACACTTCCCCAGTCTACCGCTAGAGGGTGAAATGTCTGAAAGTTAACATCTTCTCCAACTTTGTTATTTACTAACGGTTTAGACTGAAACTTGGTAGGCATCTACTACAACATAGGCTGTACCTTTACGGATTCGCAGAGTTGTATACAGTCCCCCCATTTGACGCTAGAGGGCGAAATATCTGATAGTGAACACCTCATCCCATTTGGTTCTTTTTAATCCTATTGAGCTGGAACTTGGCAGGAATCTACTACAGCATATTCTGTATCTTTACGGAGTCCTAGAGTCGTCTACAGTTCTTCAGTCTACCGCTAGAGGGTGAAATGTTTGAATATGAACATCTACACCAATTTTGTTATTTACAATCTGTTTAAGCTGAAACTTGAAAGGCAGGCATTTTACTTCACCATAAACCCCATCTTTACCAAACTGTAGCGCCGTCTGCATTTCACCAGTCCGCAGGTAGAGGGTGGATCTGAAAGTGATCATTTTCTGGAAATTTTGTTATTTACAATCTGCCTAAAGTTGAAACTTGACAGTTATCTCTTATGGGGGTGGTGTTTTATTTAATGATGGTGTCTGTTCCGTATGCAGTTCTCAAATCTCCCACACATATTCATATATCATCTGCACGTGCACTAGAAAGCTGTGGCCCGAAGGGCCACAGGCTTTCTAGTCTATATATATAAATATCATGTGTCTGTCTGTCTGTTTGTTTGTCTGTCCAAGCTATACGTTTCTACACACAAGCACCAATCTGAGCTCGCGATACATCGAACGAAAGCTCTCGTCACGAGCACGTGCACTGTCGCTATCTCGAGTCTTATTTTACGCGTTTGTTTGCATGAATGCAGATTTCGTGAATTTGGTACCGGTAGCGCAGTAGGCCTAGCAGTTCATTCTGTAGGAAACTCTATAACAGCGGTTGCACCATCAGACTCAATCTGTTCTAAATGATACTTTGCAGATACGTTCCTGACCATAGACTGTGTGTTTGGGAAGACACTGATCAATCTGCAGTTCTCCAGTCTGCCGCTAGGGGGCGAAATGTCAGAAACTGAAAACCTTCTCCCATTTCGTTATTATTAATGCCTTTTAGCTGATACGTGGCAGAGGTCTACTACACCATAGGCTGTGTGTTTTCGGAGGATGCTGACCAATCTGCAATTCCCCAGTCTGCCGCTAGGGGGAGCAATATCTGAAAGTGAAAACCTTATCCCATTTCGTTGTTTATAATGCTTTTTTGCTGATACTTGGCAGAAGTCGACTACACCATAGACTGCGTGTTTGTAGAGAACTCTGAATAATCTGAAATTCACCTGTCTGCCGGTAGGGGGCGCAATGTCTGAAAGTGAAAACCTTCACCCATTTCGTTGTTTATACTGCTTTTTTGCTGATACTTGGCAGAGGTCTACTACACCAAGACTGCGTGTTTGGGGAAGAGCTAGAACCAGTCTGCATTTCTCCAGTCTACCGCTAGGGGGCCAAATGTCTGAAAGTGAAAACCGTATCCCATTTCGTTATTAATAATGCTTTTAGGCTGACACTTGGCAGATTTGTATTACACCATAGGGTGTGTGTCTACTGTCTAGGTAAGACGCCGAACAAACTACAGTTCTCCATTTGGCCGCTAGGGGGCGAAATGTCTGAACGTGAAAACCTTATCCCGTTTCGTTGTTTCTAATGTTTTTAGGCTGATACTTGTCAGAGGTCTACTACATCAAAGACTGCGTGTTTGTGGAGAACTAAGACCAATTTGCAATAGCTCTGTCTGCCGCTAGGGGGCGCAATGTCTGAAAGTGAAAACATTTATGCATTTCATTGTTTATAATGCTTTTTTGCTGATACTCGACAGAGGTCTACTACACCATAGACTGTGTGTTTGGGGAGGAGTTAGAACCAGTCTGCATTTATCCAGTCTACCGCTAGGGGGCCAAATGTCTGAAAGTGAAAACCTTATCCCATTTCGTTATTAATATGCTTTCAGGCTGACACTTGCCAGATGTGTAATACACCATAGGGTGTGTGTCTAGGTAAGACGCCGAACAAACTGCAGTTCTCCATTCGGCCGCTAGGGGCCGAAATGTCTGAAAGTGAAAACCTTATCCCGTTTCGTTGTTTCTAATGCTTTTAGGCTGATAATTGTCAGAGGTCTACTACACCATAGACTGCGTGTTTGTGGAAAACTCTGACCAATCTGCAATTTCTCAGTCTGCCGCTAGAGGGTGAAATGTCTCAAGTGAAATCCTTCTCCCATTTCGTTGTTTCTAATGCTTTTTTGCTTATACTTGGGAAAGGTATGCTTGACCATAGGCTGTTTGTATGGGGAGGACGCTAACCAGTCTCCGGATTTCCAGTCTACTGCTAGGGTGCGAAATATCTGAATCTGAAAAGTAAAAACATTCTCACATTTATTTATTAAAAATGCTTTTACGCTTATAATTGTCAGAGGTCTACTGTACTACATCATAAGGCTGCATCTATGTGAAGGATGTTGACCAGTGCAGATATCTGAAAAAGTAAAACAGCATCAGTCTTTTCTTTGAGAGAACATTCTCAATCATATGAAGTTTTGTTAAGTTAATTAATTAATTCATGTTTGGAATGGTGAATAGGCTTGTGAACTAGAAAGCCGTGGCCCGAAGGGCCTCTGGCTTTCTAGTCTAATATATATAAATATGCATTGTCTGTCTGTCTGTCTGTTTGTCATCAGCTATACAATCGAACCCATCTCGATGAAATCTCGCTTGCTATAGCTCGTTAGAAAGGTCTCGCTCTAACTCGTTGCAACGTAATACTCAGAGTCGTCTGAAGTTCACCCGTCTGCCGCGAGAGGGCGATTTTCGTGATTTTCGGGCGAAATTTATCGAATTATTTCGGTTCTTCTATCGGTAATTAATGATTTAGAGGGCTAACATTTATCCCACCTGGTATAAAATTAACATGGGTAGATTCGCCGTGTCCCATTCTCACAAAGTTTTTATTTTATTCGAGTGTTTAATATAAATATGTATGATTATTTATTGATTAAAAATCAAATAGTGTATAAATATGTCATATTCGCCAAGCACGATCGAATTGGCCTATTGCTATTGAATAGGGAAGGATTGTTTTCTGTATCATAGCAACGTTAAGGTAATTATTGAACTCGCAGCTAGCTGGCTGGGCACAGATAAGGAGCAAGCAGGCTGGAGTGTTGATTGGGGTGGGTTTGGGTTGTCTATTGCGAATTGCTCAGAGTAATTCTGCTTTCTCAATCATTGGCTGCATGGAAGGAGAGGTTTATAACATTTTTGTTTTACTGTTATGAATATTAAAAGTAAAATAATTATTTCTCTACGCATGTACTTACTGTATTATTATTTTATCTAATATTATACATCTAATCTCGATGAAATCTCGCTTACATATTAAAAGTAAAATAATTATTTCTGTAGGCCTATACTTACTGTATTATTATTTTATCTAATATTATACATCTAATCTCGATGAAATCTCGCTTACTATAGCTCGTTAGATAGGTCTCGCCCTAACTCGTTGCAACGTAATACTCAGAGCCGTCTGAAGTTCCACCATCTGCCGCTAGAGGGCGAATTATCCGATAGTGAAAACCTGATCTTATAGGGTTGTTTTTAATGCTTTTGAGCTGAAACGTGGTAGCTATATACTGCAGCATAGGCTGTATATTTCCGGAGTCACTGGGTTGTCTACAGTTCCCCAGTCTACCGTTAGAGGGCTAAATGTCTGAGAGTTAACATCTTCTCCAACTTTATTATTTACAATCCGTTTTGACTGAAACTTGGTAGGCATCTACTACAGCATAGGCTGAATCTTTACTGAGTCGCAGAGTCGTCTACAATTTCCCAGTCTACCGCTAGAGGGCGAAATGTCTGCAAGTTAACATCTTCTCCAACTTTGTTATTTACAATCCTTTTAGACTGAAACTTGGTAGGCATCTACTACAGCATAGGCTCTACCTTTACGGAGTCGCAGAGTTGTATACAGTTCCCCTATCTGCCGCTAGAGGGCGAATTGTCTGATAGTGAACACCTCATCCCAATTGGTTCTTTTTTAATCCCTTTGAGCTGAAACTTGGCAGGAATCTACTACAGCATATTCTGTACCTTTACTGAGTCCCAGAGTCGTCTACTGTTCTTCAGTCTACCGCTACTGTAGAAGTCTGAATGTGAACATCTACACCAATTTTGTTATTTACAATCTGACTAAAGTTGAAACTTGACAGTTATCTCTTATGGGGGTGGTGTTTTATTTAATGATGGTGTCTGTTCCGTATGCAGTTCTCCAATCTCCCACACATATTCATATATCATCTGCACGTGCACTAGAAAGCTGTGGCCCGAAGGGCCACAGGCTTTCTAGTTGATAATAAATTTGCACTTTTGACATATAAGTGCCGTAATAATATTGGTCCGGCCTATCTTACTGATCTCTTGCATGCACACTCTCAACCACGCCCACTGCGCTCAAGTGACCGGGGTCTCCCCATCATCCCACGATATAACTTAGAGAGCTAAGGTAATCGATACCTCGATGTAGTTGTGCCCAATATGTGGAATTATCTTCCACTCGGAGTCCGCCTTGCGCCCACTGTTGCGAGTACTAAGTTTACATGTACTGTACAAAATTCAATATAATTATTGGGGTCACAATATTTCATGACCTCTCCTAATTTTTTATACTCTATCCAAATGTGACGGGGTCACAACTTTTACTTTAACACTTTTTTTTTAATTTGACTTTTATTATTCAGGCAACGCCAAGGGCCGTTTGGGTCAAAATGACCCAAACTGCCCAAACTCAAATTTCCTGTATGGAACGTCTTAATTAGGCCCTACAAACTGCAAAGTGTAGGCATAGTCAGTGGTAATGTAGCGTTAGGTCCAAATCGGTCCTAATTCTCAATTAAATTATTCCTAACTCTCGTTTAAGTTTGGGTTCCTTTCAACTCGTCTATGTAACCTGCTCCTTTACTAACCTGCCTAGTTATGTAGGCAGACTGGACTTACTGACAGAATGCCACGGCCCTAACAGCCTAAAGCTGAAGTTGAAGTTTGAAGTTTTTTATTAACATTGTACATAAGTCATATAAAATGTAAGACATATAAAACATAACATAATACACTAATAACCGGCATAATTTGGAATCGACTATAATATTATAATTTAAAAAAAGAAATAGTGCATAGTTCATAAATAAAATATAGATTATCTTGTAGACATACAATGTTAGGGATAGCTCCATGAGGATAAACCTCGTTTCCATGGAGGTCCCTTTAAAAATCACAGCATTAAAGTGAGCGCAGCGTGTAAATTACTTAAAAATAACAAATTAATTTGATAAAATATCCGAATGGTATTACAACTAGCTAGTAAATATTAGCTTAAGAACAATCGGGTATTAAACATAGTGGGAAGTCCTGTATGTGCAGTAAATAAAATCACAATATTTTGAGGGTATAATCAGGAATTACATGAGGTGTAAGTAGGAATTACATAAATTTATTTATAAATTAAAATTAAATATTTAAGAATGCGTACAATATAAAAAAGTGAATTAAAATTAGTGTTAAAAAGTGCGCGATAGACAACACATGAAGTAAAATTAATTATTTAGACTAAAAATTGGCGCGATAGAAAAAATGAGTGAAACAGGCGAATATGGAACACCAAAACCTAGAAGTAAGTTCAATAAATATAAATTAATAAAATAAAATAAAATAAGCACCAAGCATTCAGACTGGAAAATAGTTAATGTATTTAATCTACAGTATCTTAAAACCCCATACCGAATCCAAAATTAATAAAATAAAAAGAAAACATTACAATTTGGCTAAAAAAAAACCGTCTGGTGACTACAGTATCTATATTATTTACAACGCTAAATATGTTAATAAATTACAATTGAACTAAAAAATAAAAATAAATTTTTGAAATGTCAGACAAATACATTCTGTGTAGATCACTGATAAAACTGCCGAATAACTGAATAATATTTACAATTGCCATATTGAATGTTCATACTGCACTACTTGACTCAAAAAGTGTTGTTTAACCTGGTGCTTAAAAGACTCTACAGAAAGGGCATTACGTATGTCTGGTGGCAGCGCGTTCCATATGGATGGACCCATATATGAGAAGCACTCACAGCCCGTTGACGTGTGCCGCGATGGGACGACTGCGTGTGTGCTGCCGCCACGGAGGTTCATGGAGATCGAGTTGAATTGCACGAGTGAGGATAAGTATGGGGGTGATAGGGTCCGCGTGATCCGGTACATATGAGATGCTATGAGCTGCTTTATGCGCCATTCTATAGGTAACCATGATAATTCGTTGTAATGTTCGCTAGATATATGAGTTCGACTATGTAAATTGAGGCAGAAGCGGATACATTTACGTTGTAATGCTTGTAGCTGGTCTCTCAATCTCTTCGATGTACTTGGATACCAGCACGAGGCAACAAAGTCTAGATGCGGTTGGATCATTGTATTACATAGTTGGCGCCTCAAGCCTGAGTCTAGAACAGCCCCCTGTCTGTATAGAAATCTGAGGTTTTTGTTACCCTTTTTTATAACTTGCGTTGCCATGGAATTTCCAGATAGATCCATATCAAGGTGACAGCCAAGATATTTGATGGTTTTCACTTGTTCTATTTGAATAGTGTTACATACGACGTTTAACTCATCACTTGTTGCCAGTCGTTGATGTGTTCCGAATATGATAGATTTTGTTTTTTTGAAATTTAAGCTTAACCTGTTGTCTGTCGCCCAGTCATAAATGTTGATCAACACAAAGCACAACAGATAAGGCTCCTGCATTGTCATGTTTGGCTAGTAAGTTTGAGTCATCAGCTAGCTTTAGAGATACACATGCATCAGAGGATATTGCATCTGTACGTGAATGGTCACCATTGGGCTCTTTCAATGACCGCTTTACATCCGTGGGAGAGGTTAAGACTATGTCTAGATCATTCACATATATCAAGAATAAAAGAACCGACAGTATTCCACCCTGCGGGACACCCCGCTTTATTAGCTCTCTGACAGACGAGAGTGTACCTCTGATACAGACAACTTGACGCCGACCACTCAGGTATGACTTAAACCATGCAACTGTAGGGTCCGAGAAACCAATGAAACTCAGCTTTGAGAGGAGTATATCATGATCCACCGTGTCAAACGCTTTCCGAAGGTCTATGAATACCACGCCTGTTACTTTGCCTTCTTCTACAGCTTCTTTAATATAGTTATTGAGATACATCATACAGGTCTCCACTGAAAATCCTTTCCTGTATCCTGATTGTAGGGGGTCTAATATTTTATAAGTTTCAACGTAATTATAGACCTGTAGGTATATTGGTTGGTCAATGACCTTTGATAAGATTGTTAGGAGTGACAGAGGTCTGTAATTCTCTTTATCCAACTTTGTTTCCGCTTTGTAACTTGGTATTACCTTGGCCAATTTAAATAAGGAGGGGTATGTTGATGTGTCAATTGATTCATTAATCAGGTGTGTCAGGGGTTCAGCTATATCCTCTGCAATGTCCTTAATATATCGGGGCGGTAGGTCATCAATTCCAGCACTCTTATCAATTTTCAAGTTATTTAAAATTTCTAATATTTCAGTTGTATTAACCTTATGTAAACTAAAAGTATTATTGTGGAAGCCTTTGTGTCTGTAATAGTTCTTGACAGCAGCAAGGTCATAAACTCCTTTACTCGGTGGAAGTCTGTTTACAAGATCATCAGCTATGGTAGTAAAATACTTATTGAATTCCTCTGCAATTACAAGTTCGTCTGTAACTAGCTTGCCTCCTATTTGTAAGCTATTAACTCCTTTGGCCTGCGCTTTTTTCGAGGGTCCTCCAAGAGATTTCAATTCCTTCCAGAGTTTTTTTGGGTCATTGCAATACGCATTCAGTTTCTCTCTTATGTAATTAGACTTAGCAGTTTTAATTGTAGATCTATTCGAATATAAAAGTTCCTTGTAATGCAGTTCATTGACTTTTGTTGGATTCCTGTGGAAACTTTTTAGTGCATTATTCTTTGCTGCAATACTGTGCAATATTTCCGGATTGATCCAGGGTTGTGAGTCCACTCGTATCCGCACAGATCGTTTAGGCGCAACTTTATCTAGGGTTGCCGACAATACATTTACTATAGCTGAAGATACATTTTCCACATCCTTTTCTTGTGTTATATGTTGAATGATATGGTTAAATCGAATCATTGAAGAGACTGTCTCCTTTGTATACTCTTTAAAAGACCTACACATACGATAGGTATGCACTGCTTTCTTTAACTTTGACCTTTTCCGTGTCATATACACCATATAATGATCACTGAGTCCCGTATGTATTACTCCAGACCCATATACTAGTTGTTTGCTTGATACAAATATATGGTCTAATATGGAAGATGTTGTTGACGTTACTCTGGTTGGTTTGTTAATGATTTGTTGAAATCCCATTGAATTGCAGAATGTCCGTTGTGATAATGTTGAACACGATAATCCACATTGTTTTTTGCCCTTTGAACATTTTGTTTCAGTTGTGTCTGTGTTTGTATCACCAAGTACATAAATCTCATTATAGTTTTTAGTATCTCCAATAGCAGTCTCCAATTTGCGGTAGAATGTGCTAGCATGTGCATCTTGTGGGTTATAAACAGATCCAATCAGAATGGGTTTAGTATGTGGAAGATATATCTTACAAAACAGACCCTCCTCACTATCTAGATTATCATTAATTTCAGTACACAGAGAGTAATTCCACATTTCAGAAACATAAATGGCTACACCTCCTCCATGGCGGTTTCGATCACGCCGAAGAGGTTCTTTGTATCCTGGGATATGTATCTCTTCATCGGTGATGGTATCATCGAGCCAAGTCTCTGATAGGGTTAAAATATCAATTGGAGCCTCATGTAGGATTATTTTTAGTTCGTCTATTTTTGGCAATAAGCTTTGTATATTTTGGTGGGAAATATGCATAATATGCTAGGCTGCCAGGACCTAACGCCTCGGACCTAATGCTACTACCAGGACCTAAAGCTACCAGGCCACCAGGACCCAAAGCTACAGGGACTGGCTGACTGGTATCTGGCTATAATAGCCATAAATATATCATCTAGCTGTCTAGGCCTACCGCCTATTGGCAACCAGTAGTCATTGTGTCTGTCATTAGCCTATAGGCCTATAAATTAATAAATTGGGCTAATATATAAAAGTTGTGCTTGAAATGGAAACATTTTTGAGAATCTCTTTTGTGGGGGTGTTTGAAAAAGGTGGACTGGACACAGAAAACATGGACAACGGACAGACCAATCAGAAACGTATTAAGCAAAGCAGTTTGTAGCAATTGGTCTGTCCACCTTTTTCAAGTTTCCGCTTTCTTAGTTACATAATTGGGAATAAGATGTGTGTTTGAAAAAGGTGGACTGGACACATGCACAAAAAACATAGATAATAGTCTGACCAATCAGAAACGTATTAAAGCAATGCTATTTATTAGTGATTGGACTGTCCACCTTTTTCAGGTTTCAATTATCTATCTATAATGGGCATGCTGGAAGCAGCTGCATTAAGAATGCTGCCGGTGTCCTAGGCGTATCTACCCCCCCCCCCCCCCCCCCCCCTGCGGATTGCCCTCCTATAGACTTACAGTATATTAATAGTAGGTCTAGCGTCCCGTACAGGACTTTGGACGTACTTGGATTTATTGGTTTATTTTTGTGGTTGGGTTAGTTGGTCAGGTCCAAACCCTAATTAAAACTGTCATTAGTAGCCCTAAAGTCCCGATGCTTTAATCTAAGAAATTTTGTGGAATTTAGGATCCAAAATATTTAAGGTTGGGGTTACAGTACATGACTGTTTTATAATTAAGGCTTTGGGCCTCTATTTCCACTTTGAATTAGGGTTTCGGACCTCCACTCCCAAAATATGGGGACTTATTTACCTCCCTCGGTGCGCTCAGTCGTTTAATAACAGATCTCGGCATGAACGGTAAATAAAGCATATTATATTTCCCTCACAGTACAATAGGTAGTTATTATAATTAACTTTATACTGTAATGAATGAGTTAGAATATTGACGTTCCAATATTGATGCTTAGGCTGTAAGGCTCAGCTCTCAGACTTCGTGGCTCGCCCCATATTATTGAACTAGACCTATTTCGACAACTTCGGTTTGTCACAGTAAGTATGGGATAATAATAACAATAATAATCGCAGAATGCATAAAAACCTTTTGAAATTTTTTGAAAAACGTGGACAGAGCTGCTCTAATGTGCAAATCAATCTGATTGGTCAATTCATTGCCTGTTCTTTCTCAACCCAGTCCACCTTATTCAAATTTGAAAAAGGTGGACAACAAAGCTGAAAAAGGTGGACATGCTGTGTGACGCAAATCGCCAGTGATTGGTCTGTCCGTTGTCCATGTTTTCTGTGTCCAGTCCACCGTTTTCAAACACCCCTTTTGTGGACAATGTAGCCTGGCAGCCTGGTAGCGTTAGGTTCACACATATGTAGGCCTATACTTTAGGCAGTTACTGCTGAGTTAGGTCAGTAGAAGTAGGTCATCAGATCACGTAGCATTTAGGTCCCATAGCTTTAGGCTTTAGGTTAGGTTTTTGTGTCACTCGCTTTGCTCATTAATCAATCCCAGTTTGAAGTACAGTCGGGGTCTCAAAGTGCATCTGTTCTTTGAGATTTTCTCAAAGTTTTTCTAAAAGTGTCTAAAAGTCATTGCATTACTCCCAACGGCCGCTCTGAATTCTTGTAGACACTTTTAGTTGGGAATCTCAAAGTGATTTTCTGCTTTTAGGCACTTTTAATTCTTTGAATTCTTTGAGAAATGTCACTTTGAGTTAGGTTGCGGCACTTTGAATTCTTTGAGAAAATAAACTCCGAGGTATTCCTGATTGACAGCACGTGGTAAGTTAACAGATGCAGAGGCATTCTCGGGGAACAATATCATGCGGGCAACAAAGTGATACTTGTGTGCTGGCAGGTTGTTGCCTAGAAGCTATTCCCATTAATTTATCATGTTCCTGAGGTCATTACGGGATGGGTTTTAGGTCGCAAGTACAAATTGAATTTACGGCGCCCTAAAGTCTTTCTAAAAAACATTCTTAAAAATCAAATAATACATGAAACATAATTAATGAAACAAGATTAATGCTTGACAATATTGATTATTTGAATAACATAATACAATATCAGATTAACAATTAATATAAGAAAAACTGCACTGCAGTTTCTCTGTGTACGCAGTTTCATTACAATGACCTGAAGAAGCCCTGTTGTTGGGAGAAAGCTTGTAATAACTTTTGATATTCATTTCATTAGTCACCTGAGGTCAACCCGTACTACCTTAACTGTTTAATTAATATTATAACTACGGTGACGAGAGCGCGAGAATTTCTTCTTAAAAACTAAGAAAGGCTTTCGACTTTCAATTAAGATAGAACGTCTACAATCTTGTGTTGTTTCAGCCTAATAGAGATATTGAAATATCCCCTGCCCCAGGCGTTTATATTTGAGCATATTTTAAATGTTTGCCTCATATTCAATTGATGTGTACCGCCTTCTGGCAAAGCGGCATCCAGTTTAAGCTATCAATCACAGCTAGTGAGTAGCGACCCACGGACGGCGACCTTCAAACAAACAGGTGCAGAGCCGGAAGAACTGTCACATGCTTTGCTTGGCTTGTGGTACCATTTGATTACATAATAGATTTTGGCAGACTGGGCGATCGCTCTGACCATATGCATTGCGCACCAACAATGCCTAAAACATCTATGGGAACAGCCAATTAGTGCGCTTGAATCATTTATCTTTATTCCTGCCTCTATCTTTATTCTTTACTTTGTATAACATAATTTACAGTGCGGCAAAGAATGGCTGGTTGACCATTGAAATGCATTGGTAAGGGAATTCGGCGTTCACGTGGGCTAAACAAATTTAAACAGTACAGTTTTAGCACTATAAATATACATTAATATAGATCGGGCAACAGACAAACTATCTATGACACAAATACCAACACATTCCGATAGCCCACAATTATGGCGTCTCTAAAGAGTCAAAATATAAATTAATAAAATCCTCTATGAAACAATAAAAATACCTACAAAAAATACTGCTGTATTAAATATTAGTTACTGCAGCAACATATAACAATTACTGCAGTAACAAATATTTATTACTGCAATAATCAATATTGATAATTTAATAAATAATTGAATAAAAATTTCTACTGCAGCAACAAATTATTTGTAACTGCAGAAAAATACAATTTTTTATTACTGCAGTAATAATTAATTCTTACTTTCAGTAACAAATATTTTTTATGTATTTTTTTTTTTTTTTTAATAAGTAATAATTAATTCTTACTTTCAGTAACAAATATTTTTTATGTATTTTTTTTTGTATTTTTTGGAGGCATCTTTATTGTTTCATATGGGTTTTTATTACCTATATTTTACCCTTTCGTCAAAGTCAATATACACCATTCCATAGCCAGCTTCAGGCAGGACTGTATGAAATGACTGACAGTACTACTTTGAAATCTTTGAGGACACTTTGTCATTTTCTTAGACCACTTTTAGAACTTTGAGACACTTTTAGTTCTTTGAGAAAATCTCAAAGAACAGATGCACTTTGAGACCCCGACTGTAAATAGTCTGAGCCACCCCTCGAATTTTTTTTAAAAATTATAACTTTATCATGTTATTGACTTTAGATTCGTTGGGTATGATAGGATCAGAACGATTTTTTCAAAACTACCCACTCTTTGACTCAGGGAGTGTATGTTCCCATATGGGAACATTGGCCATTAAACAGACAAAGTAAATATTTATAACATTTTAAATAAACAGCATAGTTATATATTATGAGAATCTAATGACTTACGTGAATGATATTATGAAACTCATATTGATACACACGCTTGTTCAGGTGGAGTTGTCATCATTTCTATGTACATACAGTAGTACTGTACATATCTGAACAAGATGAGAAACTCTCGTTTCGTTCTGTCACTCGCTACGCTCGTTATTGAAACCAAATCGGATGTAAATAGCCTAAGTAACTGGGCCGTAAGTCGCAAATGAGTTTCCACACTGATAATGCCTTACTTTTGGTCATTTTGAATGATATATTTATCAATAATACTATATACTGTACTACTGTGGGTCAATTTGACCCCAAACGGTCCTGGGTGTAACCTGAATCAAACGGTCTTCGGAGGGATAATGAAGACACACCTCTTTAAAGTTAAACTACATTATGGATGAACGTTAATGCCGATTATTTTTTTCTATTAATTATTTAACGAGCAATTTCTTGAATTTTATTACACATTTTGTAAATAGCTAATACTGTACATTGTAATAGCCTCAATTATTTTATTGGTATTGTTTTGTTTTGGTCTGTTTTATTTGAGTTATGATACTGTATGTGTATTGTTTTTTAACTATCGCATACTGCGCCTTTGAACAGAACGTAAAAGTGAAGTTGCGCCTCGGCAAAAGATAAAGATAAATAATAGATGTTTTATATATCGATGTAGTGGCCTTTCGTCAAAAAAGGTGCGATTCTGCAAAAAAAAAGGCCTTGTGTAAAAATTTGGGTGGGGGGGGGGGGGGGGGGGGGGTTGCGTCTCAATAACGACACTATATTCTACATAGAATATGGTGTATATTCGGTATATTACTGGGATACATTATACTGTTTAATGAACGTATCTTCAATCTACAGTACATAGTGGTGTACTGTTAAGTTACTGTATTATACTGTAGTTACTGTTACACAGCTACTTACGTATTGTATTTACTGTTTATCCAATAGTCATGATGTGTATTTATCATAGTTCCCAAGTGTTTGCACGTTGTGGCTAATTGGTGCTCATTATTGCTCATTGTTGCTCGTTGTGCATTTTAGCACCTACCTTTTGAGAGGCATACAGCACTTGGTACCCACATTGGATCGTAATGTCACCAGGGCAACCGCTCCTCCCTATACCACCCGCTGTGGCTCCAGCTACACCATTGCACCAGCCTCAGCCCAATCCAACTGCTCCTCCCTATACCACCCGCTGTGGCTCCAGCTCCACCCTTCCACCAGCCTCAGCCCAATCCAACTGCTCCTCCCTAAACCACCCGCTGTGGCTCCAGCTCCACCCTTCCACCAGCCTCAGCCCAATCCAACTGATCCTCCCTATAACACCCGCTGTGGCTCCAGCTACACCCTTCCACTAGCCTCAGCCCAATCCAACTGCTCCTCCCTATACCACCCGCTGTGGCTCCAGCTCCACCCTTCCGCCAGCCTCAGCCCAATCCAACTGCTCCTCCCTATACCATCCGCTGTGGCTCCAGCTCCACCCTTCCACCAGCCTCAGCCCAATCTAACTGCTCCTCCCTAACACCCGCTGTGGGTCCAGCTCCACCCTTCCACCAGCTTCAGCCCAATCAAAGTGTTCCTCCCTACCACCCGATGTGGCTCCAGCTCCACCCTTCCAACAGCCTCAGCCCAATCCAACTGCTCCTCCCTATACCACCCATTGTGGCTCCAGCTCCACCTTTCCACCAGCCTCAGCCCAATCCAACTGATCCTCCCCATACCACCCGATGTGGCTCCAGCTCTACCCTTCCAACAGCCTCAGCCCAATCCAACTGCTCCTCCATATAACACCCGCTGTGGCTCCAGCTCCACCCTTCCACCAGCCTCAACCCAATCCAACTGATCCTCTCTATACCACCCGCTGTGGCTCCAGCCTCAGCCCAATCCAACTGATCCTCCCCATACCACCCGATGTGGCTCCAGCTCCACCCTTCCACTAGCCTCAGCCCAATCTAACTGCTCATCCCTATAACACCCGCTGTGGCTCCAGCTCCACCCTTCCACCAGCTTCAGACCAATCCAACTGCTCCTCCCTATACCACCCGATGTGGCGCCAGCTCCACCTTTCAACCAGCCTCAGCCCAATCCAACTGCTCCTCCCTATAACACCCGCTGTGGCTCCAGCTCCACCCTTCCACCAGCTTCAACCCAATCCAACTGCTCCTCCATATAACACCCGCTGTGGCTCCAGCACCACCCTTCCGCCAGCTTCAGCCCAATCCAACTTCTCCTCCCTATAACACCCGCTGTGGCTCCAGCTCCACCCTTCAACCAACCTCAACCCAATCCAACTGCTCCTCCCTATACCACCCGTTGTGGCTTCAGCTCCCTCTTTCCACCAGCCTCAGCCCAATCTAACTGCTCCTCCCTATAACACCCGCTGTGGCTCCAGCTCCACCCTTCCACTAGCCTCAGCCCAATCAAACTGCTCCTCCTTATACCACCCGATGTGGCTCCAGCTCCACACTTCCAACAGCCTCAGCCCAATCAAACTGCTCCACCCTATAACATCCGCTGTGGCTCCAGCTCCACCTTTCAACCAGCCTCAGCCCAATCCAACTGCTCCTCCCTATAACATCCGCTGTGGCTCCAGCTCCACCCTTCCACTAGCCTCAGCCCAATCCAACTGCTCCTCCTCATACCACCCGATGTGGCTCCAGTTCCACCCTTCCACCAGACTCAGCCCAATCCAACTGCCCCTCCCTATACCACCCGTTGTGGCACCAGCCTCACCCTTCCACCAGCCTCACCCCAATCCAACGGCTCCTCTATATACCACCCGATGTGGCTCCAGCTCCACCCTACCACCAGCCTCAGCCCAATCCGACTGCTCCTCCCTATACCACCCGCTGTGGCTCCAGCTCCACCCTACCACCAGCCTCAGCCCAATCCAACTGCCCCTCCCTATACCACCTGCTGTGGCTGCAGCTCCACTCTCCCACCAGCCTCAGCCCAATCCAACTGCCCCTCCCTATACCACCTGCTGTGGCTGCAGCTCCACTCTCCCACCAGCCTCAGCCCAATCCAACTGCCCCTCCCTATACCACCTGCTGTGGCTGCAGCTCCACCCTCCCACCAGCATCAGCCCAATCCAACTGCCCCTCCCTATACCACCCGCTGTGGCTCCAGCTCCACCCTTCCACCAGCCTCAACCCAATCCAACTGCTCCTCCCTATAAGACCCGCTGTGGCTCCAGCTCCACCCTTCCACCAGCTTCAGCCCAATCCAACTGTTCCTCCCTACCACCCGATGTGGCTCCAGCTCCACCCTTCCAACAGCCTCAACCCAATCCAACTGCTCCTCCCTATACCACCCGTTGTGGCTCCAGCTGCACCTTTCCACCAGCCTCAGCCCAATCCAACTGTTCCTCCCTATAACACCCGCTGTGGCTCCAGCTCCACCCTTCCACTAGCCTCAGCCCAATCCAACTGCTCCTCACTATAACACCCGCTGTGGCTCCAGCTCCACCCTTCCACCAGCTTCAGCCCAAATTTATACTGCTCCTCCCTATAACACCCGCTGGGGCTCCAGCGCCACCCTTCCACTAGCCTCAGCCCAATCCAACTGCTCCTCCCTATAACACCCACTGTGGCTCCAGCTCCACCCTTCCACCAGCCTCAGCCCAATCCAACTGATCCTCCCCATACCACCCGATGTGGCTCCAGCTCCACCCTTCCACCAGCCTCAGCCGAACCCAACTGCCCCTCCCTATAACACCCGCTGTGGCACCAGCCTCACCCTTCCACCAGCCTCACCCCAATCCAACTGATCCTCTCTATACCACCCGATGTGGCTCCAGCTCCACCCTTCCACCAGCCTCAGCCGAATTCAACTGCCCCTCCCTATACCACCCGCTGTGGCACCAGCCTCACCCTTCCACCAGCCTCACCCCAATCTAACTGATCCTCTCTATACCACCCGCTGTGGCTCCAGCTCCACCCTACCACCAGCCTCAGCACAATCCGACTGCTCCTCCCTATACCACCCGCTGTGACTCCAGCTCCACCCTACCACCATCCTCAGCCCAATCCGACTGCTCCTCCCTATACCACCCGATGTGGCTCCAGCTCCACCCTTCCACCAGCCTCAGCCCAATCCAACTGCTCCTCCCTATACCGCCCGCTGTGACTCCAGCTCCACCCTTCCACCAGCCTCAGCCCTATCCAACTGCCCCGCCCTATACCACCCGCTGTGGTATTTGCCCCGAGAGCTGACTCGGCAAAAAAGCACCCCCCAACCCCCACTATGGATTACATTAGCAATGCGGAGGTCCGGCCACTAGAGGCCAGTGGAATTACCGGACACAATCGGCCTCACAGGCGTCAGTTAACTCCTGACCGGCTGCCTGTCTCACCCCCTACTGGAGAGAGAGAGCAGTCAACAATTCTTTGAGTCCCTTTCCTGATGACCTTTCTGGCCCAAACCCTGGGTCACCAGGGAGGCCAGATTGTGATGGGGAGAGGGATTCTGGAGTTGGAGGCTACTCTCATGTTCCACCCCGACCAACAAAGCCATTGGTGAATCTGAGGCAAGTCACTAGACTAGCCTCAGTAAACACCCTAACACTCGGGTCCCCAATGCGACAAGGTGAGCTGACTGCCTTGGCAGATAAGCTTTCTCTTAGCGCAGTGGGTGTTCAAGAGCACCGAATGCAGACTGGACAGAATGATGAGGTTCTGATTAAGGACATGGGGGGCGGTTGGCGACTCGCCCTCGCGTCAGCAGATGATAGTGGCAATGGGTTATTGATGAATCCAACTGCACATGCAGCATTGGACAAAATAGACCAAATCTCTAACCGCATCATCCGTTGCCACTTCTCATGTTCTGGAAGACTGGCTAAGAAGTTTCCTAAGGTGGTTCTGATTGTGTGCTACTCTCCAACTAGTGTTGCCACTGTAGAGGAGGTGGAAAATTTCTACCACAATCTACAAGCAGCTACTGATGGAGTGGATCAGCATGAATTCTTAACATTCCTGGGAGACTTTAATGCAAGTCTGCATCAATCACCTACATCGCCCTGGGTCTATAGCAGTAGTGTTAACCGAAATTCTGTCCATCTTCAGGATTTTATCTCTGGAAATGGATTGTTTTCGGCTGGAACCCAGTTCAAGAAGCGAACTGGAAAGCTATGGACTCATAGTGGACCCAGTGGTCACAAGTCCCAGATAGACCATATTCTGTTTCGTAGGAAATACAGGAGCTCTATACAAGACTGTAATGCATTTACACTTCGACCCTTCTCCAGTGATCACCGCCTTATTGTGGCCAAGGTAAGACTTAGTCTGCGTGCTAGCAGAACAACGAAATCTGCCTTGCCACGGCATGACTGGTCCTCTCTGTTGCAACAGCCAAGTGTGAGATCCAGCTTCACACTACAGCTGAGCAACAGGTATGAGGCTCTTGCCTCTGAGGCGGCAGATCACTGTGAGGGCTATACTGCCTTTACAGAAACAGTTAAGTTAGCAGCTGCAGAAACAGTTCCTCTATACCCTCGAAACAGGAAAAGGGCCCCCTGGACTGACAACAAAATTCAAAAGTGCCGAAATGACCTTCATAAGGCGCAGAAAGAGTCCCGACTCAAACAGACTACAGCGGCCAAGAATGCAGTTAAGGCTGCATCTAGGTCCCTGAACAGGCAGTACTCTGTTAATCTACAGGAGCTAATAAACCAACAGGTTGATGCCATCAATGATGCTGACGACAGCAGGCAATCATCCCAGGCATGGAAATCGATCAATCTGCTTACTGGGCGGAAAAGCCAACCAACCACCAAGGTTAAGGCTGAATCACCAGCCGATCGCCTCAATGGTTGGAAAGCCCACTTTGAAAAGCTCCTCAATAATGACAGGGTATTGCCTGATAACTTTATAGAAGTAAAGGTGTCTGAGTCTGTACTCCCAGATATTCCCATTGGCGATATCTCCTTTGCAGAAGTGAAGGCTGCTGCAAAGAGCATTAAGACCAATCGTGCCAGTGGAGTAGATGGTGTTCCCCCTGAGGTCTTTAAAATACCTGAGTGTTTAAAGCTCATCTATCCCATCATAGTAGACATGTACCGTACAACAAGAGTCCCACAAGAAATGAAAACAAATAAGTTAGTGCCAGTTCCCAAGAAGGGCAACCTAACACTCTATGGTTCTTTTCGGGGAATCTCTTTGATCTCGATTGCTGCAAAGCTATACAATAGGATTCTATTAAATCGCATCAGGGATCCCATTGAGAGACTGCTCCGTGGAAATCAGAATGGGTTCCGTAAAGGTCGTGGGACCATGGAGCCCATTTTGGCACTTAGAAGGATAATTGAAGAATTATCAAAAAAGAAAGACAGGCATCTGGCTGTTATCTTTGTTGACTTCTTCAAGGCCTTTGATTCAGTCTCTCGCTCACGTATGTTCAGCATACTTTCATTATATGGGATTCCTGATGAAATTATTGCAGCAATCAGATCAGTATACGATGGTTCGACAACATTTGTGTCTACTGTTGACGGTGACACAGAACCATTTGAAGTGTTATGGGGCGTCCTCCAAGGAGACACACTTGCACCATTCTTGTTCATTATTGTGGTTGACTATGTTCTACGCATGTCCTTAGATCATCATAATGATGATGGGGTGATGATAACTCCACCTACTGGCTCCAGAAGTCGAGGAAATCCTGCCAAGTACCTAACTGATCTAGACTTTGCTGATGACTTAGGAGTACTCTCAGAATCATTACAGGGAGCCCAACGGCTCCTCAGCTCATTAGAACATGCTGCTTCTAGTGTTCTTGCTTAGACTGTAGTATAGCAGTAGGCATTCAACTGTGCAAACAAACATGTCTGATACTAAGCAGAACCTGTCAGACAGTTTATTAGATGTAACTATCTGCGACTCAGATAGGGGTGTGGAACAGTCTAGACCTAAGTTCAGATCACCTCCTACTGTGAGGAAGGTCATCCCTCCTGTAGTAATATCAGACCCTAGGCTAATCCAACACCGTAGGTCTATCATCGGTACTCGGGCCCAAGTTAAGCGGGATCAAGAAGCAGCTGTCAAACAGCAGCAACCTCCTAGCCAAGAACCTAGTTCTCAGCGGCCCGAGAGCTCCAGTAGTTCGGATACTGTTGAGCTAACGCCCGAACGCGGAGCGAAGATAGCGGATACGGTTTATTCGGATCCCCTTCTCGTCCTCCCTGCAGCCGTACTCACCAGGGTATTGATTGCGGTGGAGGAACACCAGATTGATTGGACGAGAAGTAAGCGATCAACCAAGGATAGTTATGCGGGATATACACGGGAAGAACTGAAGTCTATTGTCGAGTCGCAATGGAGCTTCCCCGGACCCGGACTACCGTTTGACTTATCGGAAGCTGCTTGGGAAGACATACACAGGATGGGAGTAACAAAGGAAACCATCGATCCAGCTGTATGGAAGAGGTCAGCAGCCGGATACGTGCAGGGATTCTTCAGCTCTATGGAGCGATTAGAAGAACAACTGTTTAGACAACCACAAGGACCTCAAGAGCAGGGAGAGCTGCTTTATCAAGTTAGAGAAAGAATTCTAAGAATCAGACTAATCTTATCTGCCTTTGAGGAGGCTTCGAAAAGAAAGCAAGACACGTCGTTGCAAGTTGCCGTAAAGACCTGGTTACAGCGGGTGAGTCTCCAAGTTCAAAGAGCTGCCCCATGGAAATCGCAGTTAGATGAGCGCTCAACACTTGGAGAATCCACAGACGCTACCTTTTCCCAAGTGGAAAGTGAAGCGACAGCAGAGAAACCGCATAAGAGGGATGCTATTGACATCTATCTGTCAGACTATCAACGCTTTGTAGGGGACGAAGAGTTGAGGAGATGGCTGGATGGACTTAGCCCTAATAGTGAAGGAGCCAAGCTTGTGTTGGACGCAATCGATGTGGATAGGATAGCTGCGAACCAAGCTAAATTTGATGAACAACTCCGCATCGCTAGAGTCCAAGAAGAACAAGAAAAGAAAAAACGTATAGAAGATAGAAAGACAGCAGCAGCGGCAGTGGCAGCGGCAGAAGCGGATAGAAAAGCGGCAGAGGCAGCAGCAGAGGCAAAAGCGGCAGCGGCAGAGGCAAAAGCGGCAGCTGCGGCAGTAGAAGCGGATAGAAAAGCGGCAGCGGCAGAGGTAAAAGCGGCAGCGGCCGAAGCGGAAAGAAAAATAGCAGTGGCAGAAGCAGAACGGAGGGCATCTGAAGAGACAACCCAACTAGAGTTGGAAAATCTTCAAGAGAAGCAAGATAACTTCAGTAAACAGTTAACAGCTAGTAATATGCAGATGATGAATCGATCTACTCCCAAAAGACAGGGATATACATCATCTGAAGAAGGCGATACCACCGATGCTGAAGGCGGAGGAAATAGATCTCGTCTAAGCAGATGTAGAAGAACATCTCACTGTCAGAAATTGCCTGATTTGCCGCCAGCTGTTAAAAGACAACTAACTAGCGCAGGCTTAGGTAGTACAGAACCCACAGACCAAATAATTAAAATAGAAAGACTCCCTACTATAGTAGATGAGCCTGAAATAATTAGGCCTGTTCTTGAAATCACCCCTTCGGTGATAGAGACACCTGTACTCCCAGAACCTACCTTTAAATTCCCTTTACACAGCACCAAATTATCCGTGCCTAGAGGAGCAGCCCCTGAAACAGTGTCGGTCCTGGACTCCGAGCGAAATATAAAGGATATATCGCCCGTAGTCCCTCGTCTGCCCGCTACGACGTTGGCGGATCCCGCTTCGGCGGTTGATTGTGTAGACGAGAGACGGCGGGGGATGGACATTCTCCTCGGAGAGATGAAGGAGAATCGAGTGCGCTCCTCCCAACAGGTCCGAGAGTTAGAAGGGACTGTTCAACAGTTAAAGGGAACTGTAAAGGAAAGTAGGTTAGAGTTGCAAGAAGTGCAGCAAAGTATCGCGCTAGAACGCTATAAATTAGTAAATTTACAAAAGGGTATATCACCACCCTCTGTAACAATGTGTCAGCCCGTTAGGTCTGAAGTATCTCATGCGCAAGGTGTGGAGCCTACACGCATCTATACTGCTAGCGAAGTAGAAACTCCTATAGTAAACCCTATTAAGGGTAATTATAAACCTGTTGACAATGATATCCCATATAGACTTGATAATAATCCGAGAAATTTATATACCGATAACTCGATATTAAATAACACGATGGCCCAAGAAAGTTTTACGCGTCAAATGGCTAGAACCGAAGCCCGTCAAGCGGTAAAGGTGGGAGAGATCGTCAAGTTCAATGGAGATGAGATGAAATGGTTACCTTTTAATGAATATTATAAAGATAACATACAGAACTCTGTGCTATCTAACGGAGAGAAACTCAGATACCTCATCGAATGCTTGGAAGGACCTCCTAAGTTAATGGCGTTAAAATTTGTTGGACATCCAGATGGATTAAGACAAGTTTGGGATACTCTAAACTTCAGGTATGGTAATAGGAATAACATAGCTGGGTATTTGTATGCAAAGTTGGTAGCGCCCCGAAAGTTTATTAGCAGCGGGATTATCGAGTTTTCCGATGAGATTCAGGAGATCTGCCGACAATTAGATTGGCTAGGTAAGTCTCATGAGTATCAGAGTGCTATGGTTATTAGAGCAGTGACTTCTACTTTACCGAAAGGTGGAGTAGGTACACGCTGGGACAAGAAAGTGTTATATATGATGGAACAACAACAACGAGACCCTACCATGGCTGATCTCATGTCATTCCTGGATGGCGAGGTGAAATTACAGCTCATAAAGCAGTCCAGAGAGAAGACATCGGAAAGTAAGGTAAGTGAGAAACCCGTTTCTAAGAGAAAGGTAACACCAGTATGTTATACCGACGACGGCGAAAGCCAGACCTCTCAAGGAGAGGATAGCGGGAAAGATACTGAAAGATCTTATTATGTCAATAAAACACCTAAAGAACAGGTAAGTAAATTCAAGTCTCGAACCACGTCTCCTAAGAGAATTCAAGTGAGAAAGCCCGAAGAAAGAACGAGTGTGCACAATGTTATTCAAAATAAGGTAAGAAACATCAAACCGAAATGTGTGCTATGTGACGGGACCCACCGTTTGAATATGTGTGATGAATTCCTAAAGAAATCATTAACAGAGAGACGGGAAGTCATGTGGGATAAGCGGTTGTGTTATAATTGCCTCAGACAAGGACACCAACGGCGAACCTGTTACTCTGACACCAGGTGTGCAAAGTGCGGCGCGAAGCATCATATCTTGTTGCACACTGAATTCGAGCGAAACAGCCAGGGTCAGGTGAGTGATTCCGAATTACATGTCCAATTCAGTGATGTGAACGACACTGACCAAAGTTCTGAGATGGAAGGATTCTATACGGACGAGTTCTCTGACGAAAACGAATCCTGTTACATGATAAATACCGCAGTGTATCGAGCACTCATGTATGAAAAAGTCCCAGACAGCGACCTCACCCTAACTACTTCTAATCAACAACCATCTTGGAAAGCGCCAACTTCCAATGTAGGGATCCGAGAATTTCCTGTAGTCCAGTTACGGGTCCACGGACCTCAAAGGAGTTATATAGTAAACGCCCTCCTTGACTCCGGTAGCACAGGAACATTCATCGACAAAGAACTAGCCGAGGACATCTTTGCTGGACAACCCAAATACCGAACTAAGCTAAACATGTCAGGAATAATGCAAGTTTGGAAATCTACCGTAACAGCGGATTATTATGTAGGCGCATTGTCCACACCCCAGGATGAACTAGGAGAACATAGTATAAGGTCAGTAAAAATAGAGGCGATAAAGAACTTCGCTACCAGCCAAGTGGAACCTTATAACTGGGATGAGGACGATTTCACCCAGCAGCTTGAAATACCTAGATTCAACACCGATTACCCTGGAGTCCAAATACTCATCGGTCAAAATGCGCATGAAGCGCTCGAGACATTAGAGAAACGGCCTGCTTAACCGCAACCACTACAAGCTTATGCGGGAAGAACTAGAGTGGGTTGGTACTTTACTGGCCCTTCCCGTAGAACTCTCATGGAAAGATTACCGAAAGAACAGGTATATCAATTAAGTGAACGGGAAGTGGAGAGCAGTGAAGTTGACGACCCAACTGAGGGAACACCATACTCCTCAGATAATGACGATATCAACTCCAATGTAGATCAATGGAGACATTGTCCCGAGATGATCAATCTAGCCGACATCGCTTCCAGAGGAGCAACTCCTCAAGAACTGATAGATACTCCAGCGTGGTTAGGTGGACCCGACTTCCTAAGTAAAGAAGATGAATGGACTCCTCATCTTACCCCGGCTAAGATTAGACAGGCCAAGGGAGCGGAGAAAGTAACCCAACAACTCAATCGCCCAGCTGGTCGTTTATGTTTACTGGAAAGAAACCGAAAACTGTCCGGAAACTATGGAAGGCAAGATACTCTTCCCACGACCACCTCCCTAATCCAACAAATATATAGGGACTCCATAACGTAACAACATACGGAGTGGGTGTGTGACTATATTATTTTATATTTATTTTTATTATTTTATATTCTGTATGTATTATTATGTAATTTCATTATAATCGTTTTCTTTAATTTTATTTAGTAGAATATTATTTTAGCAATTATTTAGTGCAATATATATTCGCGTTTATTACTTATATATTATATATTTAGTGCGACGGCGAGAAATAATTCTTTTTTCTCTTTCCTTACTGTCCGTATTACATTACAAATACGTAACTACAGTAAGATGAAATGTCTGTACTTATCAAAGTACAATAAAGCCACTACTATATTCAAGTATTATTGGTAGGCAGAGTATTAGGAATGCAAAGTTCAGATCCTCGTGTCTCAGCTAAACCAAGCTCTGGGTAGACCTTGGAAACGACTTGCCTCTTCACACTGACATTGCTTCGTGTGATATTGCTCTCATACCGTATATTAAATAATACATATAGTAGCGTGATGTCCCTTTAACAGTAGCGTATAACGCAAAATAAATCTGTTAAACCCTTTGACCATCTACAATTCTAGTCGATTAAGATATCGCGGCACCCACCAATATACTTGAAAGACAAAATTCTAGAATCAGTGGTTAACGTCCCCAGATAAGTTCTGGAATAAACTGGTGCCCATCCTAAATATTAACTATTAATATTTACAAAATCGGTCAAATTTTAGATCCTTTAAAATTATAGTCGATTAAGATATCGTAGCACTTACCGATACTCTTAAAAGGACAAATCCCTAGAATCAAGGATCCCAGTCCCCAGACTTGTTCTGGAATAAAATTGTGTCTATTTAACATTAAATAATAAAATTTACGGGAATAAATTTAAATTCATATTTTAATGAATTCAATAAATTGTTATTTTTATACAATTTATAATATTCCCAAAATTCCATTAATTAATGGAAGAACCTGAAGTATATCTAAGCCTTTGGGACGGACGGTGGAGTGACTCGTGCTGGTTGTTGTAGTCGTTGTGCAGCTACGACGTTGGCGATAGGCACATCGGCAAAAGTACACCAGCGCTGAGGATCTCGCACTGTCCGGGGGCAGAGAGGGGTAGGCAGCGACGCCCGCTCGCCTAAATATAAACTCATTATAATATTAATAAACTCATATAGCAGATATGACTGAGTTGATAGAAGATGATCTTGGTGTCAGGGAACGATATACTCTACCGTTGCAGGCGTTTGTTGATAGCTTAATACGCGGCGATGCTGGTCCAACTGCTGCAGAGGACGATGGTCGTTATATCGAACCGCCAATGTCCCAAGAGCAGCTCACGCGTGAGTTGGACTATAGAAAATTCACCGCTCGCTATACGCATCGTAATGGTACGTATAGGGACTTCTTAACTACTGGTCATCCTATCGACCTACACGATACGGACGATATAGACACCGTAAGGGAAATGGTCCTATTTAAATATCATACCCAGCGGAGTCGGAACGATAAATTGAGAATCGAATGCGAAAATTCTATTCGAAATCGACTCGAAAGAGAAGACGTTAAAGAACCGGATAAACGCGGTAACTCCAACGTATATTTGGAATTCTTAAGAGAAACATTGTAAAACCGAATAAATATCACCCGCGTTTCTCCTACAAGACGTGCGTCTTTGGTATTATTGCAATGAATGCCCGGGACCCAACCAATAAGCGGAAAGACATAAACATCCGCGGAGACGTTGCTTTAAACACGGTTTTACTCGCTATATTTACGGGAGTTTTGAGCGAAACTTGTTCGATGTATCACCTACGCTCGCTCGACTCAAGCGATCCTTAAATAAACCTATGATCAGAGTACCAGAATACTCGGTCAGACCTCATCATTCCCTATTTAGACCTCATGACTCTTGATCCTAATAGTATCATGGATCCTCTCGAACTGTACTCACTGTTCAAAGATCTAGTGTTACGTTACCCGAACAGTTAGTCGGTGGCACTCCGGTTGTGGGCTCCCTTAAATATTCACCCATCTTACTTAGTCGGATTGGGACGCCGTCCCATCATCGTCCCTGTTTAACCCGATACAACCTGTCACCGAGGCGGAGGAAAGAGTTATACGAAATGCGTTGGACACTATTCATCAAAAGATCTGAAAATGAACCTACAATGGTTTAGAGAAACGTAAATTGCAGTAGCAAGTCCAAGCGATAAACGAATTAACTTTATCTCAGTTCGATCAGGAAATTCAGAATCTCTAAGAGGATATCGAACTTGGACGACCCTATTCTCTGCAAGAGTTTTGGACGAACGCATCCAACGATAAGCGGAGGAAAATCAGCTCGAGGATAAGCATATCGAAATGGGTGAGACACCGACCATAATCCTAAACCTTCTGATGCAATTGTATTGCACCCTTCACCCAGGAGTTACAGCCCTCATAGTAAAGTGGCTCGCCCCAAAGAGAAAAGGACTCTTGCTAGCCTCAAAAAACTGCGTAAACGCCGTCCGCGCAAGAAAAACTAACTGTTTAGAGTATTTTTATATTTGAGAAACTGTGATTTTTTATATTTTATAGAATTAAATCCCATTTTCTGGGAGCGGTGTAAAAGCTTTTGCGGGATTAGCTAGTCATTTTTTCCCCGCAAAGTACTCTATAGATGTTTTAACGGACATAAAAGCCGTTTCATTACTGTACCGGTATTTAGTGGACATAAAAAGCTATTTTTCTGTATGTGTACTTTGGTGGACATAACTAGCAATCTTATGCCGCAATGCGGGATAATACTCTCTACACAGTGTAGTTCAGATTACGACATCTATCAGCTGATTTGATGTACTCGTGGAAGTTTCTTTGTTTAGGCCCACTCTGTGCAATCACTCAACCAATCAGAGCGATTCTCTTGCTTTTTGTACAGAAACCTCCGAGAAATCGCGCAATGCATTACGGTTTATGTTTACCTTTTTTCCAGCAGCCAGAAGACCGGCTTTGGAATCTCTGTGTTTTCAGGCTTTAGCCCAACATTAGTAGGCTTAATTAAAGAACGTATATATGTTATCAATCCAATCTTAACTTAACTCATCATACATACCAGTGCTTAATCTCTTAACTTACGGTTTATTATACTGCTATTTGCTGTCGGTTATTCATTATATCAGTTGATGGAATATTATATTTGGAATATCGATAAATAATAACAAACCCTCCATCTTCTTGATATACTGCAGGTAAGAGAGACCGGTTACATATAACGATTGCGACTTACATTAAAGTGGTTTTGAAGTGAATCTAATGTTATTTCATAGGCCCTACATGAATCAGGCATTGTTCTCTTTATATATGACTAAAATTAGTGAAGGTCGGCAGATCGGTGTGCAGTATTGTGCAGCAGTGTGTATGATTGAGACTGATAACAAAGCATCTCCTAAAGAATGCGCCATATACGTGAATCTATAGCCATATCGTTGTGTCTAGTTTAAGTCATAGCTCTGTTTATATAGTTAGAACGCCACGTCCTAAAGGAACTGTTAATATTTCCCGAAAGTGAATAATATTTGTCAGAGATATATATTACGATCAGTCGAATAATACAGTAGGCCTACATAGCAATACGATTAAGCTTCCGAATCCAGTCTCCCGGGTATATCCAACGGGTGAATGGTCGCGCATAGACTGGCTTCGGCTAATGTAGTGAATCAAATACACCCACTGTGACTCCAGCTCCACCCTCCCACTAGCCTCAGCCCAATCAAACTGCTCCTCCTTATACCACCCATGTGGCTCCAGCTCCACCCTTCCAACAGCCTCAGCCCAATTCAACTGATCCTCCCTATACCACCCGCTGTGGCTCCAGCTCCACCCTTCCACCAGCCGCAGCCCAATCCAACTGCTCCGGATAATTGCGACCTCAACTAGTCCGACCCACTCAAAGATCGAATAAAATTTTCATGGGTCGGAATTGACCGGATCCAGCATAGGACAATTCCAACCCAAATAATTTAAAAATAATAATGATAATAAAAAATAATTCTATTTAACATTACATTGAGGCTGTGTCCATGGATATTATTCGTTCGACACGCTTGCTATGTAATTTTATAGTTACATAATACTTTTCGAATAGAATATATTCGGCATTATAGTGTGTTTTGGGCAAACCACCATCACCCACCGAAATTTTCATACTACAGTATAGGTAAAGTCTTTGCTACGGTTTTTGAAATGTTCTAAAACATTATTTTTATTTATTTGGATCCGGACAATTCCGAACCCGACAATTCCGACCCGGAAAATTCCGACATATGTCGGAAATGTCCGGGTCGGAATTGTCCGGGTAGGAATTGTCCGATTCGGAATTGTCCGAGTCGGAATTGTCCTTGCTTCGGATAATAAGTAGATCGCTGTCATCGCTGATCACGATGACACTAGTTATAAATATTTCCGGTAATGCAAATCCATTTTTGGTGCCATTCTGGTGCCCCAGAACGAAAAGTACAAGAAGCACAAAATTATAAACTGTTAAATGTTGCCTTTGGTTTGGTAATTCTGAAACTATACTGGTTTTCAAGGCCGCTAATCATGATACAACTCGTTAAAAAATTATTCGCGGTTCTATCATTTTTGGTGCTTGTCTGGCGGGACGAAAAATGCAAGTAGCATAAAATTTCAAACGTCAAAAATAGAATTTGGATGGATAATACGATATTTTTGGGTGTCATATTCGTTATCAGCGTACTAGTTAACCCATAATATCTAATAATCAGGTTGATTTGGTTATGATTTTTGATTATCAAATGTGTGCTAATTGTATTTTTCGTGAGCACATTGACACACATACAAAAATGCCCTAATCTTCAATATACGATATATTTCAGTGTCATATTCGTGATCAGCTTCCTAAAAACCGTTATATACTGCAAATAAATTTATGTTAGTTAGCCAAAAAAATTTTGAAAATGTTTACACGAAAAAAACTAGTGATGGGTGCCAGAAAGGGACCACAGCACGAAAACTAGCATAGCCATGTAAATGGCGTTTTGGCTGTTGGATAGCCCATTAAATTTTAGGAAACGTCAATTTTGATTTTCCCAACAAACCTGACTGAAAGATACAGAAGGTTTACAAAAAAATTTCTAAAATCACCCCCCAGTATTAAATATATAAAGTCTAACGGAATTCGAGACATGACTAGAAATTAAGTCAGTCAAAAATTCTAGCAAGTCTCAGCCAGAGAGAAAGTAAAAAATTTGGAAACCGCTAAAGCAGAGATGTAGCGGCAACGAAAGTGACACTGGTAATACTGAGAAAAAAACTACTAGAAAAAAATACTCGAGAAACATTACAGGTAATTAAAAAGTGGTAAAGATGATTTTGTTGGTACTGTTGTAACTTGGCTACAGTAAGTACAAATATATCGATAAATTAATCTAGGAATAATTTTAAAAACGTATTATTTGAACCATGGACTACTCCATCTGGACACCATCTGGACTACTGGTATTATAGTACATGTACAAGAGGCAGGGTAGTAGGTAAGATCCTTCTAATTGGATACCTACCGAAGGCCTGGACTACTGGTATTATAGTACCTGTACAAGTGGCAGGGTAGTTAAGGTAAGATCCTTCTAATAGGATACTTACCGAAGGCCTGGACTACAGGTATTATAGTACCTGTACAAGAGGCAGGGTTGTAGGTCAGATCCTTCTAATTGGATACTTACCGAAGGCCTGGACTACTGGTATTATAGTACCTTTACAAGTGGCATGGTTGTAGGTAAGATCCTTCTAATTGGATACTTACCGAAGGCCTGGACTACTGGTATTTTAGTACCTGTACAAGTGGCAGGGTTGTAGGTAAGATCCTTCTAATTGAATACTTACCAAAGGCCTGGACTACTGGTATTATAGTACCTGTACAAGTGGCAGGGTAGTAGGTAAGATCCTTCTAATTGGATACTTACCGAAGGCCAGGACTACTGGTATTATAGTACCTGTACAAGTGGCAGGGTAGTAGGTAAGATCCTTCTAATTGGATACTTACCGAAGGCCAGGACTACTGGTACTATAGTACCTGTACAAGAGGCAGGGTTGTAGGTAAGATCCTTCTAATAGGATACTTACCGAAGGTCTGGACTACTGGTATTATAGTACCTGTACATGAGGCAGGGTAGTAGGTAAGATCCTTCTAATTGGATACTTACCGAAGGCCTGGACTACTGGTATTATAGTACCTGTACAAGTGGCAGGGTTGTAGGTAAGATCCTTCTAATTGGATACTTACCGAAGGCCTGGACTACTGGTATTATAGTACCTGTACAAGTGGCAGGGTTGTAGGTAAGATCCTTCTAATTGGATACTTACCGAAGGCCTGGACTTCTGGTATTATAGTACCTGTACAAGTGGCAGGGTAGTAGGTAAGATCCTTCTAATTGGATACTTACCGAAGGCCAGCACTACTGGTACTATAGTACCTGTACAAGAGGCAGGGTTGTAGGTAAGATCCTTCTAATAGGATACTTACCGAAGGCCTGGACTACTGGTATTATAGTACCTGTACAAGTGGCAGGGTTGTAGATAAGATCCTTCTAATTGGATACTTACCGAAGGCCTGGACTACTGGTATTATACTACTAGGATCGGCATGCTGCATTGCAGCTGCATTTTTAAGAATGCTGTGCCGGCTTGTCAACAAAATTGCACCGCCACAACTCCCTATCACCCATGACATTTGCTAGATCATCCGCATCTTTAAGGCCAGTGTCCTTTAAGATGCGTCTCAAGAAAGTCATGGGCTGTCCACCATGCTTATTCACTCCATGAGGCTGCCAAAGTACAAGATTATGCACTGGCTGGTCCTCACGGCGAAAGCAATGTCCTGCAAAGCGGAGGCGATTTTGTTCTAGTGTCAAGCTTGGGGGAACCAATGAGACACCTCCAATGTTATATAGTGTCTGGTTGGAGATGTGTGCATTGTACTTGACACAATGAACCCGGCGTAGCATTCTTGTGAATGTGCCATCCAGAGATTTGGTGTCCTCAGCAGTTAGAGCCCAGCATGGACTCCCGTAGAGGAGTACTGGAACTACTGCTGCTCTAAATAATCGGACCTTAAGTTTCCGATTAATTCTCGGTGACTTCCATATCCTGGAAAGCCTATTCAAGGCTGACCATGCCTTTCCCTTACGTATTCGAAGGTCCTCACCTGACTTCCGGATCCATGATCCCAGGTAACAGAAGTCGTCGACATGCTCAAGCATACCATCCTTTGAGCTTATGCTCATCCGATCACAGACTTGCTGAGGACTTTCAAAGTTAACCGTCAGAATTTTGGTCTTTCTGGAGTTAATAAAAAGACCAACACTAGAAGCAGCATGTTCTAATGAGCTGAGGAGCCGTTGGGCTCCCTCTAATGATTCTGAGAGTACTCCTAAGTCATCAGCAAAGTCTAGATCAGTTAGGTACTTGGCAGGATTTCCTCGACTTCTGGAGCCAGTAGGTGGAGTTATCATCACCCCATCATCATTATGATGATCTAAGGACATGCGTAGAACATAGTCAACCACAATAATGAATAAGAATGGTGCAAGTGTGTCTCCTTGGAGGACGCCCCATAACACTTCAAATGGTTCTGTGTCACCGTCAACAGTAGACACAAATGTTGTCGAACCATCGTATACTGATCTGATTGCTGCAATAATTTCATCAGGAATCCCATATAATGAAAGTATGCTGAACATACATGAGCGAGAGACTGAATCAAAGGCCTTGAAGAAGTCAACAAAGATAACAGCCAGATGCCTGTCTTTCTTTTTTGAAAATTCTTCAATTATCCTTCTAAGTGCCAAAATGGGCTCCATGGTCCCACGACCTTTACGGAACCCATTCTGATTTCCACGGAGCAGTCTCTCAATGGGATCCCTGATGCGATTTAATAGAATCCTATTGTATAGCTTTGCAGCAATCGAGATCAATGAGATTCCCCGAAAAGAACCATAGAGTGTTAGGTTGCCCTTCTTGGGAACTGGCACCAACTTATTTGTTTTCATTTCTTGGGGGACTCTTGTTGTACGGTACATGTCTACTATGATGGGATAGATGAGCTTTAAACACTCAGGTATTTTAAAGACCTCAGGGGGAACACCATCTACTCCACTGGCACGATTGGTCTTAATGCTCTTTGCAGCAGCCTTCACTTCTGCAAAGGAGATATCGCCTGGTATTATAGTACCCGAAGGCCTGGACTACTGGTATTATAGTACCTGTACAAGAGGCAAGGTTGTAGGTAAGATCCTTCTAATTGGATACTTACCGAAGGCCTGGACTACTGGTATTATAGTACCTGTATAAGTGGTAGGGTTGTAGGTAAGATCCTTCTAATTGGATACTTACCGAAGGCCTGGACTACTGGTATTATAGTACCTGTACAAGTGGTAGGGTTGTAGGTAAGATCCTTCTAATTGGATACTTACCGAAGGCCTGGACTACTGGTATTATAGTACCTGTACAAGTGGTAGGGTTGTAGGTAAGATCCTTCTAATTGGATACTTACCGAAGGCCTGGACTACTGGTATTATAGTACCTGTACAAGTGGTAGGGTTGTAGGTAAGATCCTTCTAATTGGATACTTACCGAAGGTCTGGACTACTGGTATTATAGTACCTGTACAAGTGGTAGGGTTGTAGGTAAGATCCTTCTAATTGGATACTTACCGAAGGCCTGGACTACTGGTATTATAGTACCTGTATAAGTGGTAGGGTTGTAGGTAAGATCCTTCTAATTGGATACTTACCGAAGGCCTGGACTACGGGTATTATAGTACCTGTATAAGTGGTAGGGTTGTAGGTAAGATCCTTCTAATTGGATACTTACCGAAGGCCTGGACTACTGGTATTATAGTACCTGTACAAGTAGCAGGGTTGTAGGTAGGATCCTTCTAATTGGATACTTACCGAAGTCCTGGACTACTGGTATTATAGTAGTACCTGTACAAGAGGCAGGGTTGTAGGTAAGATCCTTCTAATTGGATACTTACCGAAGGCTGGACTACTGGTATTATAGTACCTGTACAAGTGGCAGGGTTGTATAGGTAAGATCCATCTAATTGGATACTTACCGAAGGCCTAGACTACTGGTATTATAGTACCTGTACAAGTGGCAGGGTTGTAGGTAAGATCCTTCTAATTGGATACTTACCGAAGGCCTGGACTACTAGTATTATAGTACCTGTACAAGAGGCAGGGTTGTAGGTAAGATCCTTCTAATATGATACTTACCAAAGGCCTGGACAACTGGTATTATACTGTAGTACCTGGAGTGGCAGGGTAGTAGGTAAGATCCTTCTAATAGGATACTTACAGAAGGCCTGGGCTACTGGTATTATAGTACATGTACAAGTGGCAGGGTTGTAGGTAAGATCCTTCTAATTGGATACTTACCGAAGGCCTGGACAACTGGTATTATACTGTAGTACCTGGAGTGGCAGGGTAGTAGGTAAGATCCTTCTAATTGGATACTTACCAAAGGCCTGGACTACTGGTATTATAGTACCTGTACAAGTGGCAGGGTTGTAGGTAAGATCCTTCTAATTGGATACTTACCGAAGGCCTGGACTACTGGTATTATAGTACCTGTACAAGTGGCAGGGTTGTAGGTAAGATCCTTCTAATTGGATACTTACCGAAGGCCTGGACTACTGGTATTATAGTACCTGTACAAGAGGCAGGGTTGTAGGTAAGATCCTTCTAATTGGATACTTACTGAAGGCCAGGACTACTGGTATTATAGTACCTGTACAAGTGGCAGGGTTGTAGGTAAGATCCTTCTAATTGGATACTTACCGAAGGCCTGGACTACTGGTATTATAGTACCTGTACAAGTGGTAGGGTTGTAGGTAAGATCCTTCTAATTGGATACTTACCGAAGGCCTGGACTACTGGTATTTTAGTACCTGTACAAGTGGCAGGGTTGTAAGTAAGATCCTTCTAATAGGATACTTACCGAAGGCCTGGACTACTGGTAATATAGTACCTGTACAAGTGACAGGGTTGTAGGTAAGATCCTTCTAATTGGATACTTACCGAAGGCCTGGACTACTGGTATTATAGTACCTGTACAAGTGGCAGGGTAGTAGGTAAGATCCTTCTAATTGGATACTTACCGAAGGCCTGGACTACTGGTATTTTAGTACCTGTACAAGTGGCAGGGTTGTAGGTAAGATCCTTCTAATTGAATACTTACCAAATGCCTGGACTACTGGTATTATAGTACATGTACAAGAGGCAGGGTAGTAGGTAAGATCCTTCTAATTGGATACCTACCGAAGGCCTGGACTACTGGTATTATAGTACCTGTACAAGTGGCAGGGTAGTTAAGGTAAGATCCTTCTCATAGGATACTTACCGAAGGCCTGGACTACAGGTATTATAGTACCTGTACAAGAGGCAGGGTTGTAGGTCAGATCCTTCTAATTGGATACTTACCGAAGGCCTGGACTACTGGTATTATAGTACCTTTACAAGTGGCATGGTTGTAGGTAAGATCCTTCTAATTTGATTTTTACCGAAGGCCTGGACTACTGGTATTTTAGTACCTGTACAAGTGGCAGGTTTGTAAGTAAGATCCTTCTAATAGGATACTTACCGAAGGCCTGGACTACTGGTAATATACTACCTGTACAAGTAACAGGGTTGTAGGTAAGATCCTTCTAATTGGATACTTACCGAAGGCCTGGACTACTGGTATTTTAGTACCTGTACAAGTGGCAGGGTTGTAGGTAAGATCCTTCTAATTGAATACTTACCAAAGGCCTGGACTACTGGTATTATAGTACCTGTACAAGAGGCAGGGTAGTAGGTAAGATCCTTCTAATTGGATACCTACCGAAGGCCAGGACTACTGGTATTATAGTACCTGTACAAGTGGCAGGGTAGTAGGTAAGATCCTTCGAATTGGATACTTACTGAAGGCCAGGACTACTGGTATTATAGTACCTGTACAAGTGGCAGGGTAGTAGGTAAGATCCTTCTAATTGGATACTTACCGAAGGCCAGGACTACTGGTACTATAGTACCTGTACAAGAGGCAGGGTTGTAGGTAAGATCCTTCTAATAGGATACTTACCGAAGGTCTGGACTACTGGTATTATAGTACCTGTACATGAGGCAGGGTAGTAGGTAAGATCCTTCTAATTGGATACTTACCGAAGGCCTGGACTACTGGTATTATAGTACCTGTACAAGTGGCAGGGTTGTAGGTAAGATCCTTCTAATTGGATACTTACCGAAGGCCTGGACTACTGGTATTATAGTACCTGTACAAGAGGCAAGGTTGTAGGTAAGATCCTTCTAATTGGACTTACCGAAGGCCTGGACTACTGGTATTATAGTACCTGTACAAGTGGCAGGGTTGTAGATAAGATCCTTCTAATTGGATACTTACCGAAGGCCTGGACTACTGGTATTATAGTACCTGTACAAGTGGTAGGGTTGTAGGTAAGATCCTTCTAATTGGATACTTACCAAAGGCCTGGACTACTGGTATTATAGTACCTGTACAAGTGGCAGGGTAGTAGGTAAGATCCTTCTAATTGGATACTTACCGAAGGCCAGGACTACTGGTATTATAGTACCTGTACAAGTGACAGGGTAGTAGGTAAGATCCTTCTAATTGGATACTTACCGAAGGCCAGGACTACTGGTATTATAGTACCTGTACAAGTGGCAGGGTAGTAGGTAAGATCCTTCTAATTGGATACTTACCGAAGGCCTGGACTACTGGTATTTTAGTACCTGTACAAGTGGCAGGGTTGTAAGTAAGATCCTTCTAATAGGATACTTACCGAAGGCCTGGACTACTGGTAATATAGTACCTGTACAAGTGACAGGGTTGTAGGTAAGATCCTTCTAATTGGATACTTACCGAAGGCCTGGACTACTGGTATTTTAGTACCTGTACAAGTGGCAGGGTTGTAGGTAAGATCCTTCTAATTGAATACTTACCAAAGGCCTGGACTACTGGTATTATAGTACCTGTACAAGAGGCAGGGTAGTAGGTAAGATCCTTCTAATTGGATACCTACCGAAGGCCTGGACTACTGGTATTATAGTACCTGTACAAGTGGCAGGGTAGTTAAGGTAAGATCCTTCTAATAGGATACTTACCGAAGGCCTGGACTACAGGTATTATAGTACCTGTACAAGAGGCAGGGTTGTAGGTCAGATCCTTCTAATTGGATACTTACTGAAGGCCTGGACTACTGGTATTATAGTACCTTTACAAGTGGCATGGTTGTAGGTAAGATCCTTCTAATTGGATTTTTACCGAAGGCCTGGACTACTGGTATTTTAGTACCTGTACAAGTGGCAGGGTTGTAAGTAAGATCCTTCTAATAGGATACTTACCGAAGGCCTGGACTACTGGTATTATAGTACCTGTACAAGTGGCAGGGTTGTAGGTAAGATCCTTCTAATTGGATACTTACCAAAGGCCTGGACTACTGGTATTATAGTACCTGTACAAGAGGCAGGGTAGTAGGTAAGATCCTTCTAATTGGATACTTACCGAAGGCCTGGACTACTGGTATTATAGTACCTGTACAAGTGGCAGGGTAGTAGGTAAGATCCTTCTAATTGGATACTTACCGAAGGCCTGGACTACTGGTATTATAGTACCTGTACAAGAGGCAGGGTTGTAGGTAAGATCCTTCTAATTGGATACTTACTGAAGGCCTGGACTACTGGTATTATAGTACCTGTACAAGTGGCAGGGTTGTAGGTAAGATCCTTCTAATTGGATACTTACCGAAGGCCTGGACTACTGGTATTATAGTACCTGTACAAGTGGTAGGGTTGTAGGTAAGATCCTTCTAATTGGATACTTACCGAAGGCCTGGACTACTGGTATTATACAGTAGTACCTGTACAAGGGGCAGGGTTGTAGGTAAGATCCTTCTAATTGGATACTTACCGAAGGCCTGGACTACTGGTATTATAGTACCTGTACATGAGGCAGGGTAGTAGGTAAGATCCTTCTAATTGGATACTTACCGAAGGCCTGGACTACTGGTATTATAGTACCTGTACAAGTGGCAGGGTTGTAGGTAAGATCCTTCTAATTGGATACTTACCGAAGGCCTGGACTACTGGTATTATAGTACCTGTACAAGAGGCAAGGTTGTAGGTAAGATCCTTCTAATTGGACTTACCGAAGGCCTGGACTACTGGTATTATAGTACCTGTACAAGAGGCAGGGTAGTAGGTAAGATCCTTCTAATTGGATACCTACCGAAGGCCTGGACTACTGGTATTATAGTACCTGTACAAGAGGCAGGGTTGTAGGTAAGATCCTTCTAATTGGATACTTACCGAAGGCCTGGACTACTGGTATTATAGTACCTGTACAAGTGGTAGGGTTGTAGGTAAGATCCTTCTAATTGGATACTTACCGAAGGCCTGGACTACTGGTATTATAGTACCTGTACAAGAGGCAGGGTTGTAGGTAAGATCCTTCTAATTGGATACTTACCGAAGGCCTGGACTACTGGTATTATAGTACCTGTACAAGAGGCAGGGTTGTAGGTAAGATCCTTCTAATTGGATACTTACCGAAGGCCTGGACTACTGGTATTATAGTACCTGTACAAGAGGCAGGGTAGTTAAGGTAAGATACTTCTAATTGGATACTTACCGAAGGCCTGGACTACTGGTATTATAGTACTTGTACAAGAGGCAGGGTAGTTAAGGTAAGATCCTTCTAATTGGATACTTACCGAAGGCCTGGACTACTGGTATTATAGTACCTGTACAAGAGGCAGGGTTGGAGGTAAGATCCTTCTAATTGAATACTTACCGAAGGCCTGACTACTGGTATTATAGTACCTGTACAAGAGGCAGGGTTGTACGTAAGATCCTTCTAATTGGATACTTACCGAAGGCCTGGACTACTGGTATTATAGTGGCAGGGTTGTAGGTAAGATCCTTCTAATTTTCGTGGATCACGCATTTAAATATAGTATAATAAATAATGTTCGTTACTTTATCCTTCCAGTCCAATCATTACAGGTGAATCTTAGTTTAATGTTGAAAGTTTGCGATTCAATACTGTGGATATAAAATAATAATAATAATTTAATATAACATAAGATTAATACATTTATGTACTAAATCAATATTAATTATTTAGTGTTGATATCATGTTATTGTTTTTAAGTGGTTAAACTATTGAGTGTTATCATCTCAAATATTATTTTAAATGCTACTACAAAAAGTGGGCGTGGCAGAAAATTTTGAAACATCCACCACATTACAATATTACAAGAAATCTGAAATGAGTTGGGGGACAACTAATTGGAGCTGGGGACAACTGATATGAGCTGGGGACAACTGATATGAGCTGATATGATATGACAGGGATACTGTATATATACAGCGGCCCTAGGTGCCTCACATCTGATACAATTGTCTGTTTGAGTATAAACTATCTGGACTGTCAGAGGTGTCAGATTTTTAACTCTGAATCTGAAGAGCATTGTGCATCGTTGTACATATGGAATCAGACTTCAGATGGTCTGAATCTGATATCCGACGTGCGCCGTTTCGTCTGATATTAGTCTAATATTGATCGTTAATTAAGGTATCGTTCGTTTATTAGTTACATACCGTATTTGGTATAATTGTTTATTAGGCTAATAATCAATAAACTACTCTATATCTAGAACTACAGTAGCAATGATAATAATAGTTTTTTTTAATTTAATTCAGCCTCATATAGGGAATATAAAATCTCAGACAAGAAATGCATTAAACCTATTCCGGCACTATTGGTCTAAACTTCTAACCCTAGGCCTACTTGGATTCGTCTGGCAAAAAAATTAAAAAATGATTTCAGGATTCCAATAATAGTTTGAATTGGTTTGGGTTGGGAGTAACAGTTGTTCTCTGACATTTCATATTTCGTTAAGGACTATTTTCGTTGCCGTATTTTTGGTCGCGTTTTTTGCCACGTTTTTTCCATTGCTTGACGTAAAACGATTGCATAAAATAGTGTATTCTAGAATACAAAGGTAGTACGTTGTAACAACAGGACAGAAATCGCGGCACCGAAAATGGTCCTTTAACAGTATAATTTTAAATAATTGTTAATTCATATATTCTTTATATTCTCCTATATTCTTCTCTTTTTTGACAAGATTATTTTGTCGTACTGATAATGTTTTTGGCAGTTTGGAGAACAATACATTTATTTGAGTGTATAAACCGGGGTTTAAGGAGACATCCAACCCGCACTTGATGAGGTACAACTTCCCTTCTTTGTCGCAGACGTCTGTTGGGTTTACTGGCGAAAGGAAAAGAGCTGAGAGCAGAGAGCTTATGCAATCAATAAAGTATCATAAAGGCAATCAAAGGCGGCAAGTATTAAAACCTTTATAGAACAATTATTAGTAACTAACCTTAGTATAGATACCACTGTGTGTTAATTATCACATTAAATTACATTCTTATGGTTAACAGTTAGAGACAGAATGCCTGGCGCCTGGCTTGCAGTTACATACAGACTGCTGACACCTGGCTACCAGTTACAGACAGGGGCGTCGCCCATTTTTACAACAACGTAAATTATTTGAACAGTGAAAAAAACAATAATAATATAGAAGGTTAATAAATTACAATACTCCACAACCATGGCGTGGGGTCACGCTTCTACATGGGCATGGGGTCACGTCTCTACCCAGGCGCGGGGTCACGTCCCTTCCAAGGCGCGGGGTCACGTATCTTCATACACGGACATGGGGTAATGGCTCTTTCAAGGCACGGGTTCACGCTTCTACCCTTGCGCAGGGTCACGTACCTACCCGGGCGCGGGGTCACGTCTTTACACGGGCATGGGGTAATGTCTATCCAGGCACGGGTTCATGTAACATGGAGGTGGTCATGTAATTCCTTCTTGAACCTTCTAATTCCTCTACCAACTTTTGTCTTCTTATTTTAAAACTGCGGAAATCTTTATCTGTTGTGCATGTGTGTTCGATGAAATTTGTGCGTCTGTATTCCAAGTCTGTAGCTTGTGCGTATGCGGATTCCAATAATAGTTTGAATTGGTTTGGGTTGGGAATAACAGTTGTTCTCTGACATTTCATATTTCGTTAAGGACTATTTTGGTTGCCGTATTTTTGGCCGCTTTTTTTGCCACGCCTTCACCGCGTTTTTGCCACGTTTTTTCCATTGCTTGACTTAAACGATTTCATAAAATAGTGTATTCTAGAATACAAAGGTAGTACGTTGAAACAACAGGACAGAAATCGCGGCACCGAAAATGGTCCTTTAACAGTATAATTTTAAATAATTGTTAATTCATATATTCTTTATATTCTCCTATATTCTTCTCTTTTTTGACAAGATTATGTTGTCGTACTGATAATGTTTTTAGCCGTTTGGAGAACAATAAATTTATTTGAGTGTATAAACCGGGGTTTAAGGAAACATCAAATCCCACACTTTATGATGTAAAACCTCCTTCTTTGTCGCAGAAGTCTGTTGGATTTACAAGCGAAAGGAAAAGAGCTGATGCAATCAATAAAGTATCATAAAGGCAATCAAAGGCGGCAAGTATTAAGACCTTTATAGAACAATTATTAGTAACTACCTTAGTGTAGATACCATTGTGTGTTAATTATCATTCCATTTTTACAACAACGTAATTTACTTGAACAGTGAAAAAATAATAATAATATAGAAGGTTAATAAATTACAACACTCCACAACCCTGGCGTGGGGTCACGCTTCTACTTCTACATGGACATGGGGTCACGTCTCTACCCAGGCGGGGGGTCACGTCCCTTCCAAGACGCGGGGTCGCGTATCTTCATACACGGACATGGGGTAATGTCTCTTCCCGGGCGCGGGGTCACGTCTCTACCCGGGCACGGGGTCATGTCTCTTCCCAGGCAAGGGGTGATGTCTCTACCCGGGCACGGGGTCACGTCTCTACCCGGGCACGGGGTCATGTCTCTTCCCAGGCAAGGGGTGATGTCTCTACCCGGGCACGGGGTCATGTCTCTACCCGGGCATGGGGTCATATCTATTCCCAGGCGCGGGGTCACATCCCTTCCAAGGCGCGGGGTCACGTATCTTCATACACGGACATGGGGTAATGTCTCTTCCCGGGCGCGGGGTCATGTCTCTTCCCAGGCGAGGGGTGATGTCTCTACCCGGGCACGGGGTCATGTCTCTTCCCAGGCGAGGGGTGATGTCTCTACCCGGGCACGGGGTCATGTCTCTACCCGGGCATGGGGTCATATCTATTCCCAGGCGCGGGGTCACGTCCCTTCCAAGGCGCGGGGTCACGTATCTTCATACACGGACATGGGGTAATGTCTCTTCCCGGGCGCGGGGTCACGTCTCTACCCGGGCACGGGGTCATGTCTCTTCCCAGGCGAGGGGTGATGTCTCTACCCGGGCACGGGGTCATGTCTCTTCCCAGGCGAGGGGTGATGTCTCTACCCGGGCACGGGGTCATGTCTCTTCCCAGGCGAGGGGTGATGTCTCTACCCGGGCACGGGGTCATGTCTCTACCCGGGCATGGGGTCATATCTATTCCCAGGCGCGGGGTCACGTCCCTTCCACGGCGCGGGGTCACGTATCTTCATACACGGACATGGGGTAATGGCTCTTCCAATGCACGGGTTCACGCTTCTAACCGGGCACGGGGCCATGTCTCTACACGGGCGCGGGGTCACGTCTTTACACGGGCATGGGGTAATGTCTATCCGGGCACGGGTTCATGTAACATGGAGGTGGTCATGTAATTCCTTCTTGAACCTTCTAATTCCTCTACCAACTTTTGTCTTCTTATTTTAAAACTGCGGAAATCTTTATCTGTTGTGCATGTATGTTCGATGAAATTTGTGCATCTGTATTCCAAGTCTGTAGCTTGTGCGTATGCGATTGTGCGTGTGTATTCTAAGTCTGTAGCTTTTGCGTATGCGACTGTGTGTGGGCGTCCGATTGTTCATGCCAGGTGATGTGTAGACTGCACGAATCTAGATATATTCTGCTAACAGAAAAAAACGACCACAAAATGTAAGTTAAGTTTAAATTTGTAAAGCCACAGTCCAAACCACACGCAGTCCAGTATACCCCCTATACCGAGTATAACTTAAACCTTTGAGTACTGCAACACTTAAAAAAGGCGGCACACTGCCTATTTTCCATTGTAAATAATTCAGGACCCTGTTCATTAAGGCGGCAGTTGCCGCCTTTTATATAATTATAACTTAAAACCCCTAAGTGCGGCAGAGTGCCGCCATTACATATATTATCCTGACCCCCCAGGGCGGCAGGGTCATAATTGGCGGCATAATTTATGCAATTTAATTTCAATTTAGCCAATAATTTTGTTACAAATGATTAAGGTGGCAGTGTGCCGCCCAAGGGGTTTAAATGAAAGATTTAACAAATTTCGAAAATGGTTAAAGGTGGCCATGTGTTCCTTTGAGTGTAGGATAAGTATAATAATATGGTCATCCTCTTCTTTATATAAAAATCTCTGGGAAAGACAAGGAAATAAACCTTGGTCCGATCAAATATATTTTTTTGGTCATTGGAAGTAAAAATTTATGTAATTTATCTTTAGTACGCAAAGGGTTAAGGAAACATCCAACCCACACTTGATGAAGTACAGCTTTCATTCTTTGTCGCCGCAGACGCCGCGCCTGTTGGATTTACGGCGATAGGAAAGGATCTGACAGCAGAGAGCTTATGCAATCAATATAGTCTCAAAGGGAATCAAAGGCGGTAAGTATCAAGACCTATTATTGAACAATTATTAGTAACTAACCTTAGTATAGATACCATTGTATGTTAATTTATCACTTTAAATTACATTCTTATGATTAACGGTCTCAGACAGACTGCTTGGCGCCTGGCTTCCGCCAATTTTTACAACATCGTCATGACCAACTACAGATACGACCCGCCAAGCTGCTGCAAAGCCCCTAAATTTAGTGGGCCAGATATTTATCTTACATAGAATCCCTGAAACCAGTGTCGCAGCCACTACTACTATTACTACTACTACGATCGGCATGCTGCATTGCAGTTACATTATACTGTATATATATATTACATATATATTAAGAATGCTATGCCGGCTTGTCGACAAAATTGCGCAGCGACAACACCCTGGTCCTCACGGCGAAAGCAATGTCCTGCAAATTGGAGGCGATTTTGTTCTAGTGTCAAGCCGATATGTAGGCCATCTTCTATGAAAATTTTAGCACAAAATTATTGTTTTTGGAAAATATATGTGGTTTTTAGTATGTTCGAACAATATTTTGGGGATCAAATATTTTGAGAATGATAAAATAAGTGTAGCATAGTTACAAAATCGGTTCTAGAATATCGAAATTGCCAGTTTTACAAATGCAATACTCACGATTGTAGCCCTAAAGCTGCTGAACATTTTGGTAGGCCCCATACTTTTGATTTTTTGGCAAAAATTGGCCAACAGTAAAATATACAAATAATTACTTAGTACATGGGAAAAAAATACAACTTGTTTCAATTCAATTTCAATTTTCAATTTCAAGATACCTCACAAACAATACAGATGCACCGCACCAGAAATTGTATGGAATAGTAATATAATTACTAAACGTTATTGTTTATCAGTCGCCATTGACTGGTGCCTACAATTTAGGAGATTACTTGGACACAATAGCAAAGCTAGTGCTGTGCCTGGGTAACCTTTTACTAACATGTTGATTTGCGAGGGGGGGGGGGGGGGGGGGGTGGATTGGCGGTATGACACCAAAGAATTGGGTAACCATCTTATACACCTGAGAATGATAACTGTGGGAAGCCAACCCAGAGTACTCCCGCGAGGACCTTCTCACTGACCAGACTGCAGACTGTGAAATTGAGTTATCAGTTATCCACTGTAACCGATGATACGCAGAGGGTATAATTCTAAAAGATGTGACAGACTGGATAATTGAAACCGATGAGTAAGAGTGGAAAAATTGTGACCAATATTTCAAGGTAGATAAATGCGACCGGTGAGACAGAGTGGATGGATGAATCAGAGTGGATAAATATTAACCGATGTGTCATAGTCGATAATTGTAATCAATTTGACTGAGTGGTTAATTGTGACCAATAAGATATAATGGATGATAGTAACCGATTATAGATCAAGTAAATGTCTTTTTAGTTGTTTGGCAAAGATTGATTTAACAACAATATTTCGAAGGTCATCAGACAGTGAATTCCATAGTAGAGGGCCTTGAAAAGCAACAGATTGGTGGGCAACTTCAAGACGGACTGAAGGGAGATTAAAATGGCCAGATTTAGAAGAGCGAGTATTATATGAATGGATAGAAGCAGTTTTACGAAATAAATATGCCAGTGGGTGTTTAGGGTTACGGGATATATCGTACATTAGATTACAGATTTGGTGCTTATATAAAGCTTCAAGGGGTAAGATTTGTAGCTTACGGTAGATAGGAATTGAAGATGATCGGCGGTGGCTGAAAGATAAGCACCTAACTATTTTATTAATTTTAATTCGTAAAGGTTTTAAGATCGAAGAGTATGTACCCCCCCATACAACTAACCCGTAGTTTATGTAAGGATAGATAAGAGAAAAGAATAGGGTACGCATTATTTGGAGGGGGAGTAAATGTCTTAGTCTGAAAAAAATGCCACCGGATTTAGATATTTTATTGAGAACATACTGGACATGTTGGCGAAATGTTAGTTTACTGTCTATGTGTAGGCCTAAGTACTTGGAAACTGAAACTTGTTTAATTTGTTTGCCATCAATATGAATTGGGTTTAACTGTCTGAAGTTGCCGTGGAGATTGGAAAAAATTGTATATTCTGTTTTTTTGAGGTTTATTGTTAATTTATTATCCTTTATCCACTTAGATACACTTGTCAGATTTGAGTTAACCGATAGAAACATATCGCTAACCGATGCTGTTGTATGGCTAAGGCTGGTATCATCAGCGAATAAAGTGGTTCGAAGTTTACTGGAATTTGGTAGGTCGTTGATATATAGGAGGAATAGAAGTGGTCCTAAAATAGATCCATGGGGAACTCCACAGGTGACCGGTTTGATGGAAGAATGGATATTGGCTATGGAAACAAACTGGGAACGTTCAGATAGGTAATCTGTAAGTAGAGAGTGAGGAGTCCCGCGGATACCGTACGAGCAAAGTTTCTTCAGAAGAATTCCTATGTCCAAAGAGTCGAAAGCTTTCTTTAGGTCTATATTATATACAACTGAAGTGGATTATTTATTATCTAAGGCGGTACGAATATTTTCTACAATATTAAGAACAGCAAAAGTTGTCGTGAATTTTTTCCTAAACCCGAATTGATTTGGACAGATGACTGTTCACTATTCTCGAGGTATTTTATATATTATTATAAGTAAATTGGAGTTGAGCTGGTAATGCAACTGTAATTAAAGATGTAATATTATGGTTTTGTTCATAAATAGAAAAAATGAGAAAGCGCGTCACCGGGGGTTGAACCAGCGCTATACGTACGTTTCGGCCTATCAGGCCTCATCAGTAGCGCTAACCAGTTCAGCCACTTGTCCCTAACATTCACTACCCCACCGAATGCACTTAGAAAAACTATTGAACAGGCAGTCTTAAGTCTTAATATATTTTTAATAATTATCAATTATCTACGTTTTTTTCCCATGTAATACTAATTTTATTTTTAAATTAGTACTTTTTGTTGCTCAATTCTTTAATAAAACGTACAGTGATGTAGTGGTACAAAATAAATTAAACTGCAGTATTTTACAATATATTGCTTCCATATAGTTACCGCGTTTCCAATTATTGTACTCTTCAACTCCTGATGCCGCTTTACTCAATGTTACAATAATTTAGTGTTCTCGGATATTTATTACGTAACTAAAGAGCCGCTTAACAAACATAAAGAGTGTTTGAATGGATTTTGCTTAAATTACTTTCACACCTTTCCTACTTCGATGCTATTTCAACACTTGAAATAAAATTAAGAAATTCCACCAAAAATAGTTCGCCAGGATAGGGAAAATCAAAAATAATAAGCGGGAAAAAGTAAAATGAATGCATTCCTATTGGTTAATTTTTTCCCTAAGGAAAAAAGTAACAATTTGAGAATAAAATTTATAATGTATATTTGATGACAAGTAATTAAGTTCATAATCAAAGGTCGAATAATCGAATCAAAGTAGAAATTTTTTACCTGAGTCGAATCGATATCGAATCGAAAAATATATTGGAAATCGAAGACGAAAAATTTCTTTCGATTCGATTCGATGCCAGTCCATGCCACAGGTTTCCCTAAAGTTTTACCTTTTTTTTACCAGATGCTCAACCACACCATCTTTATAGAATTGGCTCATATGTTGAGTCATTCCTGAGAACTGTCAAAGTCTAAACTGTCAAAACTATCAACATTTTGTTCTTCGTGGAGTTAACAAATAGACCAACACTAGAAGCAGTCTGTTCTAATGAGCTGTGGAGCTGTTGGGGCGCCCTCTAGTCATCAGCAAAGTCTAGATCAGTTAGGTACTGGGCGGGTTTTCCTCAACTTCTGGAACCAGTAGGTTGTGTCACCCATACCATCACCCGCTCTGAATATTTGCTACTAAGAGCCAACTACCATTCTTACGTAAGAAAGACACTCAGTATCCTCATTCTGTCCCGCTCCATAAAGGGACGGCAGTGTCCCACTTATGTTCATATCGTCCCAACCTGAAGATATCGCACAACTAAGGCGATCTTAACAACAAAACAATATAAATAACAATAACAATTCTATATCATATTAAATTGACAATGAATGAATGCTGAAAATATTCCTATATGAAATAGTATTTATGTAAATTTTTATAGTTGTCGGTTAGTAAAACAATTAATAGTTAATTAGTCGATGACTATAACATTATTCACACACGTCCAATTGAATTTACCATTACTTGATGTCATCTGATTATCCAATGGGTTGGGTTTATTTCCAACTGCCTCCTTATTGGTTCCTCTGGGGTTTATCACTCCTCCACGACCATCCACAGTACGACTTTGTTGCGAACGAAGACCGGCAGAATGTGACGAATGCTGCGAGGTTGAGCGCGCAGGACCATCGCGTTGTCTAGCAATGGGTGGGGCATCCCGGGCAGCGGTATTCCGGTACCTAGGAACTGTACTGTTGTAACTTGCAATGGCTTTAGAAGCCCTAGGAACATCTCTGGATTGCATATCGATGGTACAGAGTTTGCGATCGTTATCTCTATTGGTGCCGCGTATCGGTGTCGAAGTACAGAGTGGTCGGGATCCATTTAAGTAGACGCTGCAGTCCCGTAGCTGGACACCTTCTGGTAGAGTCACCGTCGGTCCGGAAACCGGTTGAGCCACCTTCTGTCCGGAAACCGGTTGAGCCACCGTCTGTCCGGAAACCGGTTGAGCCACCGTCTGTCCGGAAACCGGTTGAGCCACCGTCGGTCCGGAAACCGGTTGAGCCACCGTCTTTCCGGAATCAGATAGAGCTATGGTCTGTGCGGAATCAGGACCAGCCAATTTATGACTGTCGATTCTGTCTCTCAGTTTTTCAATCGCTGAGTTTATAGTCCATTTGGTTTTTGGCTTTACCACTCGGCGACTATCAATGTCATTGATGCCATTAGTATTGGACATCTTAGGTGTGAGAACAGTAACAGATTGATTAGGGGGCTCATTAGCTGGATATGTTGTCTCATATTCGACAGTATCTTCAAGGACAAGATGTCCCACCATGTCGACATCCATCAAAGTTGCAGATAGTGGGGATTTAACCGGTGCAGAGAGTGAGGATCCGACTGGTACAGAGAGTGGGGATCCATCTGGTGGGGCGGAGAGTGGGGATCCAACTGGTGGGGAAGAGAGTGGGGATCCAACTGGTGGGGCAGAGAGTGGGGATCCATCTGGTGGTGCAGAGAGTGGGGATCCAACTGGTGGGGCAGAGAATGGGGATCCAACTGGTGGTACAGAGAGTGGGGATCCAACTGGTGGGGCAGAGAGTGGGGATCCAACCGGTGGTGCAGAGAGTGGGGATCCAACTGGTGGGGCAGAGAGTGGGGATCCAACTGGTGGTGCAGAGAGTGGGGATCCAAATCGGTGGGGCAGAGAGTGGGGATCCAACTGGTGGGGCAGAGAGTGGGGATCCAACTGGTGGGGCAGAGAGTGGGGATCCAGCTGGTGAGGCAGAGAGTGGGGATCCAACTGGTGGGGCAGAGAGTGGGGATCCAACTGGTGGGGCAGAGAGTGGGGATCCGAACTGGTACAGAGAGTGGGGATCCAACTGGTACGGAGAGTGGGGATCCATCTGGTATGGAGAGTGGGGTACCGAACTGGTATGGAGAGTGGGGTTCCAACGGGAATATCAGGAACAATTAAGGGGGTTGTTACAGCTGATGATCCTTCCCCATTCTTAGCAATATAGTTAATGGAGTTAACAAGGAAACCCGAAGAACATGCGTCATCATTGAATTCATCATCTTGATTGTTGGTACCACTGCTAGCTTCATCTGGTATATCATACTGTAAATGTAATAAGGTAACTAAACTAAGCAAAATTTAGTAGTAACTTAACTTTAGTAGCAGGACTGTTCTCTTTATAGACTTATTTAGTAGCAACTTAACTTTAGTAGCATGACTGTTCTCTTTATAGACTTATTTAGTAGTAACTTAACTTTAGTAGCAGGACTATTCTCTTTATAGACTTATTTAGTAGTAACTTAACTTTAGTAGCAGGACAGTTCTCTTTATAGACTTATTTAGTAGTAACTTAACTTTAGTAGCAGGACAGTTCTCTTTATAGACTTATTTAGTAGTAACTTAACTTTAGTAGCAGGACAGTTCTCTTTATAGACTTATTTAGTAGCAACTTAACTTTAGTAGCAGGACAGTCCTTCTGCTTGGCATAGACTTATTTAGTAGTAACTTAACTTTAGTAGCATGACAGTTCTCTTTATTGACTTATTTAGTAGAAACTTAACTTTAGTAGCAGAACAGTTCTCTTTATAGACTCATTTAGTAGTAACTTTGATATCTGAATAAACATTTTATTGATATCAGCTGTGACTGCAGTAGTAGTGCAGTCTCTGCTAATAAAGTCCGCGGGTCTAAACCAAAGATTCGTATCCAATCTGAAAAGATTTCAAATAATTTAAATAAAATGGTATTTTAATTTAACTAACAATATCATCTTCATCGATATCACTGCTTTCATCTGAGGTTTCATCATCACCAGAGTCTAAGGTTTCATTGCCACTCTCACTATCGTTGCAATCATCGTCATTTCGTTCCGAATTCTCTCCGTTTCGTTCCGGCCCCTTACATTTTCGCACTTCTGACATATTCGCAAACTCATTAACAACATCATCCACCTTAAATAATAAAATTAATAGATTATATCATAAAAGCAGCTTGGTCTAGTGGCATTCCTGGGCTTCCAGTTAGGAATCCCTGGTTCGATCCGTAGACACTAGACGGGGCAGCATCCTTTGAACAGCGCTTTATGTGCTGCAGCCTAGCCTAATCGTGGCTTTCATCATTCACTGGTCGATAAAGGAGAAACAAGGCAGCTTGAGAAACTGAGTGGCAAGTTGCCTTTACAACACCATGACAGATCAACACCATGATAATTGATGTTATCGATATACTGACTAACAGGGGGTTGTTATTACGGGTTGTGTATTACGGTATCATTTAGTGTATGGCGGGTAGGCTTAGGTTAGGGTTGCGACACATACCTGTATGTTTAGCATGTATTTATATTTGTTTGTGTTTGTGTGTTTGTTGTTCTTCGATGACCCTAGGGGTCGAGAATTATATTTTGGACTAAATGTACTGATTCTACATTTTTTATTTGGGGTGTAAGATTCCGGTTCTTCCTTTAAGTTAATAGATCAACACCATGGGTGTTAAACAGTCATGTATTCCTTTGGGAAACATACCGGAAAGGATAACTGTTGAAGATCACCCACGGTGGTAAACAGGCATTCCTTTAGGAAACAGAATGGAAGGGTTTACTGTGGAAGATCACCCATGGTGGTAAACAGGCATTCCTTTAGGAAACAGAATGGAAGGGTTTTCTTTGGAAGATCACCCATGGTGAGTGTGAGTGAACAGGCATTCCTTTAGGAAACAGAATGGAAGGGTTGTCTGTGGAAGATCACCCATGATGGTGAACAGGCATTCCTTTAGGAAACAGAGTGGAAGGGTTTACTGTGGAAGATCGCCCATGGTGGTGAACATGCATTCATTTAGGAAACAAAGTGGAAGAGTTTTCTGTGGAAGATCACCCATGATGGTGAACAGGCATTCCTTTAGGAAACAGAATGGAAGGGTTTTCTGTGGAAGATCACCCATGGTGGTGAACAGGCATTCTTTTAGGAAACAGAATAGAAGGGTTTTCTGTGAAAGGTCACCCATGATGGTAAACAGGCATTCCTTTAGGAAACAGAATGGAAAGGTTTTCTGTGGAAGATCACCCATGGTGGTGAACAGGCATTCCTTTAGGAACAGAGTGGAAGGGTTTACTGTGGAAGATCACCCATGATGGTGAACAGGCATCCTTTACGAAACAAAGTGGAAGGGTTTACTGTGGAAGATCACCCATTGTAAACCAAAAAATTGGCGTTGTGATTTCGAGTTTTGTCGGGATCGTTATTTCATTATTTAATATAGAGATTACATATGCAAAACACGTTAACAATAAGGTAGAATAGGCCTTCTAAGAATAACAATACAAGAATACCAGCTACCCTTATTTTACAAATAATTTCACCTATCACAGAGAACGAGCATACAGATAGGAAAATCAGTTCAGTAGATCTGTGATAGGTCAAAATCAAAACCAACTCAAATCCTATTGGCAGATACAGAAAGCAGGGCCATGGGGCAACCTTCCTACAGGGAAGCAGTGTAACATAAACGGTATGTATTGCACTAATATACCTAAGCTAGTATAACGACGGGCTAAACTACCAAGCGATAACCAGCAGGATTTAAGGGCAGTTTGTAACATCGCCGGCCCTAACTCTCGACAGTAGAGTTACATTTACTTTCAGTTTCAAAGTGGCCCACCTCGCCTGCCTCTTCCAACAGGCACACTTTCACAGCTGGACGGGTATATTCTTTACCACGCACGAGCACACGCACGGTCCGGACGATTCCATCACGTCCGGGAAAGGTCTCTAGAACACGACCCAAGGGCCAATGACCGCGCGGTGTGTCGGAGAAAATGACAAGCACAATGTCATTCTTACACAAGCTACGGCGGGACTTTAACCACTTCCTATTCTCAATCAGAGACGGGACATACTCTCTCATCCAACGGGACCAGAACTGATTAGTCAAGGCCTGAGTAGCGCGCCAACGACGACGAGAACTTATGTCTGAATCGTCAACCAGAACTGGAGGTAGATTGGGGTTTGGTCTACCAAGCAAAATATGATGCGGCGTTAGAGCTTCAGGTTCGTCAGGATCTACGCTGACGTGGGTCAAGGGACGGCTGTTTAGCAAGTGTTCAACTTCAACTATAACAGAATGCAGCAGTTCATCTCCTACACACTGATTTCCGAGTACAGCTCTCAAGGCCTTCTTAGAGGATTTAACTAGCCTCTCCCATACGCCACCGAAGTGTGGTGCAGAAGGAGGGGAGAAAACCCAACGGATGCCTCTTTGAGACAAAGTATCAGAGATTACTGTCTGATTGAGCTCCTTAAGGCACACACGGAGCTCTTTCTCACCTGCTACAAGGTTCGTACCATTGTCACTGTAGACAATTCTGGGCGAACCGCGGCGAGCAATCAGACGATGGAAGGCCAATAAAAATGAATCAGTATCTAACGAATGGGTTACTTCTAAGTGAACCGCACGAGTTAATAGACAGGTGCCTAGAAGGCAATAACGTTTCACAGTTTTTCGGAAATGCCGAACGAGAAACGGACCACAGAAATCCAAACCTACATTGAGGAAGGGAAAGGTGGCGGGTGAGAGACGGGAGCGGGGGAGAGCGGCCATCAGCGGGGGTTCAGGATGGGCTCTACGTTTTCTACAGAAAGTGCACCTATTGATCAATTTACGTACAAGGGACCGACCTCTGGGCGACCAGTATTGCTGTTGATATACATTTAGAGTGTATTCCTCACCCTCATGGACAATAGACTCGTGCAAATCATAGATAATCAGTCTAGTCAAGTGTGAGTCGTGTGGAAGAATGATAGGGTGACGAGTAGAATATGGTAAGTCTGCGGACTTTATACGGCCCCCAACTCTAAGCAGACCATTTTCATCAAGAAAAGGGGACAGAGATAACAAGAAACTACTGGAACACAACTCCTTTCCTGAGCGCAGGTCTCCTAATTCATTGGGGTATTCACACGACTGAACAGCTTTAATTAATAAGGTTAAAGAATCGTTAAGCTCACTGACAGACAGAGGACCGGACCTGCAGTCTTTATTGCGAGAATTAAATATAAAACGGCTAATCCAGGCAATGCACCGCTGTAAATTGGGGAATATACGAGATCGTGCGAGATTAGAAAAACGTTTTATGTACTCACATATCCAAATAACGTCACAGCTTATAGTAAAGGTGACTTTAATTTCACAATCATCCGGATCAGGTCTCAAATCAACCACAGGGAAATCAGGCGACTCGGACTCAGATAATTTCAAAAAATCGGGACCACAAAACCACGGGTGATCAGGTGTCAAATCAGACGCATTCATACCACGGCTACAGAAATCAGCGGGGTTCACAGCAGTAGGTACGTAGCGCCACTGCCGGGGCTCAGCGGTATCCAATATCTCACCAATACGGTGGGCGACAAATGGCATAAACCGGCAGTTTTGCGAAAATACCCAACGCAAACAAGTTACTGAATCCACCCAAAAATAAACATCATTAAACTCAATAGTTAGTTCATTTTGTACAAGTCCAGACAGGCGGACGGAAGTTATAGCGCCTTGAAGCTCAAGTCTGGGGATGGACAATTGTTTCACAGGCGCCACACGGGATTTAGACATAGTAAACGAGACACTGATGTCTCCACAACTATACACAGTACGAATGTAGGCCACAGCACCAAAACCAAGTTCAGAAGCATCTGAAAATAAATGAAGTTGAGTGCTGGAATTATAGGTATTATCATTAAATAAACAACAAGGGATCGACACTTGATCAATATTGGGCAAGTCTTTGAGCCATGACTGCCAACGGAGAACTAAATTATCAGGCAATTTGGTATCCCAAGATGTAACTTGCCTCCATATATCCTGAAGGAGCACCTTGGCAACCAATACAACCAGGGAGATAAGCCCCAGTGGGTCAAATAGCGAGGCAACTTTAGCAAGCACAATCCGCCTGCTAGGGGGCGCATCAGAATCTGAAATTTTGCACTCAAAGACAAAACAATCACTCAAACAGTTCCACTGAACACCCAACGCTCTCTCAACCGGTAATTCGTCCAAATCAAGATTCAACAAAGGGTCTGCAAGATCAGAAGAAGGGACAGAACCTAGAACTTGGCGAGATGATGAGACCCACTGCCCAAGATGAAATCCCCCCAAAGAGAGAAGCGCTTTCATCTGAGATACATGCTCAATCGCCTCAGATTCAGTATTGCATGAATCGAAATAATTGTCAGCATAAAAACACAGAGCCACTCTGGGGGCTACATCTGGAAATATAGATTTGTTATCTTCAGCAGTACGAAGGAGATTGTAAAAACAGATGCACGAGGAGCCTATGGCACCAAAAATCTGTGACGGGATCCAGGAAGGATCCCGATTTATCCGTTTTGTCAGTTCACGCGTCCCCGCCGTGTGTGAAAGATAAAGAGTTTCTGTTGTTCGTTGTATTGTAATGTCCGAGGTATATACAATATAGATATAGGTAATGATGACTGGTAAAATTGTTGTACACGGAAGGCGGGAGACGGTAACTGAAATCCCGGTACTTCCCTAGCTAAACTATTCTTACAGTAGTACCAATAACACTGAGATAACTGAGGTAATATGATTACTGGTTACTGGTTATATTGCACGGTGGCCTTATTGCTCTACTCAATCGATGCATTGCCCCCCTCTGATTGGTTGATACCCTTGTTGGCGCCCTTTGGAGTGTCCCGTTCACTCCACCTGTTCTCTCTTGGTTAGGGGTTTGGCCCCTGACCCTTATTGTGTGGTTCACCTTCCCATTTTGTTGGGGTGGCGCGAGTTGGTAGATTGCCCAATCTCGAGGCCCCCAATATTGCTTATCGGCTTAACTTTTATGGGGTGTTAGCGGGATTGGATAAGCTAACACTCCCCCCCATGCTATCTTCCCGGTGAGAAGATAGCATCAACCGAAAAGTGCGCTACAATCCCGCTGGATCCCGATCTAGCATCGGGTGTGGGGTGGAAATCTTTTCTCTCGGAGTCGGCTTTCCAGGCCGCTCCCTCTGGGTATGATAACGCTACCCTTTACGCCTGGCGTCCACGTCGGGCCGATCGTGCTCGTCTCTCACACGATTTTTGTTTCCCCAACACTTTCGCCCTTGACTCTACTCTCCTCTCACTCTACTCTCGGACTTCTCTGTCCCTTACTCAGCCTCTTACTCCTTCCCCCCCCCCCCCCCACACGCTAGGATTGCATCGGCACCCTCTCCGCACTCCGCACTATCATTCTTCCCTCGACCCCTCATTGACTACCTCATCCCCTCTGACGAATGTCAGCTCCCCTCCCGTGCCGTCGCACTCAAGAAGTGTGAAGTCGTCGTGTCTCGTCCATAGTCCCATAGTCAATTTAGTCCCCATTCCCAGTAGCTAATTGAGAAAGGTTGTATGACTATAGTACTTACATCGAGCGTATATATATTTCTAGATTACTGATTACTACGTACATACATACAAATTGCACTTATATTGATTATTTAGATTGAAATTAAATTTGTATTTAATAGTTCGCACGTCTCGCGTGGCGCCTTCCAGGCGTACCACACTAAAGTCTCAGTCTATTCCTCCCGACCTCGGGAACCTCCCCGTCTCTCTCGAGATGGCTTCCTCCCTGGGTCGCTTCCTAGTCACTATAGCTCCCCTGGGATCTGCTTTCTGTCTTCTCCTGTCTAGCGATTTCTTCCAATCGCTTCGCTTCCCATCTATCCTATTCTATTCTATCAGTTACTTTTATTGTGTTCCAGAATGATTTTCCTACTGTTACCATAATTTGTAACTTCCAGCCCTATCCTATTTATTTTTGTTTTGTTTTGTTCTACTGTGCTACTACTTACTATTGCCTATGGATTATCCTACTCTCTAATCCACATTCTGGCCTACTCTGTGGGCCTATGCAGTACAACAGTATGCGTCGCGTGGCCACACGATTTATCCAGCTGTACCCATACGCCCCCCTCTAATTGCTAACTAATATCTATGTCGTATATACCCCTCTACCTCTATCTCTTACTAACTAGTACTTTCTTACTAATTCTCACTCTCTCTCTCTCTAACTGTCGGTACTACGTACCCTTTAACTACCTACTCTCTTACGGTACTACATACCTTCTAACTCTTACTCTCTAGCTAGTTAGCGGTACTACGTACCCTCAACCAACTAACTATCCTAACTCTTACTCTCTAGCTAGTTAGCGGTACTACGTACCCTCAACCAACTAACTATTCTAACTCTTACTAACCAATGGTACTACGTACCCTCTGACTCTTACTCTCTAGCTAGTTAGCGGTACTACGTACCCTCAACCAACTAACTATTCTAACTCTTACTAACCAATGGTACTACGTACCTTCTGACTCTTACTCTCTAGCTAGCTAGCGGTACTACGTACCCTCAACTAGCTAACTAACTAACTCCTACTAACTAATGGTACTACGTACCCTCTAACTACTCTAGCTAACTAGCGGTACTACGTACCCTTAACTAACTAACTAACTCTAGGTACCACGTACCTTCTAACCCTTCTACCTTCTGCCTATTAACTGCGTACCTACTACGTACTATTATTTTATTTTTATTTTATTTGTATTTGTGTGGGAAGGGCGTCTCGCCCTCAATCCCACCCCCCTCAGTCCAAAACTTGGACGACTAAAAACTCCTCTCAGACTCCATTAAGGTGCCCCTTCTAGGAGACAGCATTTCCCTACAGCTCTCCTGTAGGTTTTTCTGTCCTTCGCACCTATCTTACCACCTATCCGCACTTCTACCGATCGGACTCTTCCGTCCTCGTCGGAGTAAGTGCCTACAATTCTCGCCAACCGCCATTGGTTGTTGATGATAGTATCATCCGTAACGATTACGAGATCTCCCTCTTTCAACTCTCTATTCGGCTTCCTCCATTTGCTTCTTTTATGGAGTGTGGGTAGGTATTCTTCTACCCACCTCCTCCAATACTCTGCGCTAATTGCTTTAGCGACTTTCCAACTCTGGCGGGAGTGTATATCATCTGGGTCTACACCCCGCATATCGATGGTCGCTGGCCTTTCCATCAGGAAATGGCTAGGCGTCAGCACGTCTAGTGACTCAGGGTCATCATTCTCCGGATATAGCGGTCTGCTATTAATGATCCCCTCGCACTTCGCAAGCACTGTCCGTAAGACGTCCTCAGTGACCATGTGGGTGTTCATTAGCTTCGTCATTAGACGCTTTGAACTGCCCACCAGTCTCTCGACGCATCCTAGTGTATGTGGTGCATACGGCGTCCTCCTTTCCCACTTCACTTGTCGTCGTCTCATGGCCGCCCTGACTTCCTCCCCTTCCAGGATGTCCAAAGCCTCTGCCATCTCATTCTCTGCGCCTACAAAGTTGGTGCCATTGTCGCTGTATATCACTGCGATCGTCCCACCTTTGCGGTCCCTAAACCTTTCCAAGGCATTAATGAATGCTGATGCGGTTGCATCTTGGGCGAGTTCTATCCCTACTGCCCGCGTGTTGTTACATACGAAGATAATGCCGTAGCGTTTCTCCGTGTGCCGCATCACTTTGATCTTTATCGGCCCGAACATGTCCACACCGCAATGCGTAAATGGCGGGTCGTGCTGTCTTACCCTACTCGCCGGTAGTGGCGCCATCTCCTGTACGGCTCGCTCCTTCTTCGCTCGTCGGCAGGTCTGGCACTGCCCCACTACCGCTTTAACCTTCTTCCTTAATTGTTTGACCCAATAGGTCCTCCTTATCTCTGTGAGGGTTCGGTTGGTGCCCCCATGCAATATCGATTTGTGGGAGTCCCATATAATCTGGTGGACTATTGGCGATCCTGTAGGAATGATGATGGGTTTCGGTGGTACGATTATGCTGTTGTTGTATCCCACCCTAGAATTCATTACTAGAATCCCGTCGTCATTGAGTTGTGGCGACAGCGTAATCAGCTCGCTGTCCCGTCGGAGGTGCTGATGGTTACCGACGCGTTCCACCTCGTCGCCGTAGTTCTTCCGTTGTTCATAGCGGATCACTGCCTTGGCCGCTCCTTCCAGATCTATGGCTGTCCTGATCTTCTTGTCCTTGCCAACTCCCGCAAGGAATTTCCCGAAGGCTCTCCAGTACGCCACTAGTTTCTTGGTCTTATACCAACTAGAACTGTAGCTGAGGAGTTTATCCGTTGGGTTATCGCACAGTTCCCTTCCTGGTTGCACGTCCCTAATCTCCCTCACCATCTGGGAGTATATCTCTTCTCCCTCTGAATCTCCCTCTTCTCCTTCTGATACTACTTCCGAGCCCGGGTCCACCTTCCTCATCGGCGGCCAGGCCTCCCTATCGCTCAGAAATTGTGGCCCATGTTGCCACAATACTTCCTTCTTCAGGAAAGTGTGGCGTTCCACGCCCCTCGACAGCAAGTCCGCTGGGTTCTCGTCTGTTGGGCAGTAGTGCCACCTTTCCAGTTCTGTGCTCGCCCTTATTTCGTCCACTCTATTCGCGACGAATATCGGGTATCTCGTCCTTTCGTTGTGTAGCCAACCAAGCACTACCATGGAGTCCGTCCAGTAGTGTGTCTCCACTATGTTGGGAATAGTATCCACTAGGTAGGCTGTGGCTCTTACTCCTAGTCTCGCAGCTGTCAATTCTAACTTGGGAACTGATGCTGAATCTGGCGGCGTTGACTTTGCTTTGCTAAAGGCTAGCCTTGGCCTATGAGCCCCCTCTCGTTGTACTAAGTAGAGTGCCGCTCCGTACGCTTCCAACGACGCGTCGGAGAACATGTGTAGGTCCAGATTCGTCATGTTCCCATCCGGGAAATACACCCTTGGCATGTTGTATGTTCCCATCTTCTCCAAGTTTCCTGTCCATTTGCTCCACTGTTTCTTGATTTCCTCTGGTACCTCTACGTCCCATTCATCTTTCAATTTGTATACTCTCTTGAGTATCTGTTTCCCCGTGACTAATAATGGGGATGCTAGGCCTAGGGGATCGTATATCCTTGCTATATACGATACATAGCCCCTCTTCGTGTGGATGTCTGCGCCCTCCTGGCTCAGCTGATACTTCAGTTCGTCTGTCTTCTCTATCCCACACGATTCCCAATGCCTTCTGCTGAGATTCTGTTCTCTTAATCGCCATGTCCTGCCCTTTGGCTGTTGTGGGATTATCCATGGTCGATTCTGGCTTCCTGTCCTCTATGGCTTTTATAAATTCTTCCGAACTGGATTGGAATTTGGTCAGGTTAAAGCCGGATCCCTTTAGGATGTCGCGAACCTCGCGCCCTGTATCCAGTATCTCCTTAACCGTATTTCCAGACTCCATTCCGTCGTCTACGTAGAAGCCGCGTCGAATCATATCGACGGCCCTACTGCTGTATCTATCTTCCTTCCCCTTTACTGTGTCTCTCACTGCCATAGTCGTCGTAAATGAAGACGACTTGGCACCCATGTTCTGTACTATCATCTTATATGCTGGTATTATCGGCGGTTCTTCTTCGCCGTTATACCATAAGAAGCGTTGACTGTCGCTATCTTCTTCCGTTACACGGACTTGGTTGAACATGCCTTCTATGTCACACGTGAAGGCGTGTTTCCCATTTCGAAATCTAAGTAACACCTCTATGCCCGAATTGTATATGTTTGGGCCTTCTAACAGATAGTCGTTTAAGCATTTTCCGTTGGTCTTTGCCGATGCGTCAACCACCATCCGCAGTTTACCTTTCTTTGGGTCTAAAGCCACGTGGAGTGGCAGGTAATATGTCCTGTCCGTGTTCGGTTCGTCGACCGGTAACTCCACGGCCCATCCTTTCTCGACGTACTTCTTGATCGTTCTGTGGATGTACTCATTCTTCTCGGGGCTCCGTTTTAGTGTTTGTTTCAGCTTGCGGAGTCTCGTGAGTACCATCCCTCTGTTATCGGGCAGCGGTATTTTCGGTAGTTTCCATACCATTCCTATAGTGTACCGCCCCTCGTCGCACTTCATCGATTCTTCCACGCTTTGTAAAGCCTGTTTGTCTTCTACCGAGGTCCCGACCCCGGTTTCTTTTAGTCCCTCGAAATCTTGTCTGAGCAGTCTTTTAAGCTGCTCCTCTGCTCCCTCATCACCCATTTCCTGCATTGTTCCCGCGAACATGCATCCTGATGTCTCCGACATCCTAAATGGTATCTTGCTCTTGATTGGGCCACTCAGTGTCCACCCGAATGGTGTCAATATCGCCACTGGGTCACACTCCCTGTCTTCGCCGAAGACCGTTTGCATTCTCTCGTGGGCCGTCGGGCAGTCCATTCCTACTATGATGGATACCTTCCTGACGTCCACCTCCGGGATTGAGAAGTCAATACTGTCCAGGAATTTATATTGCTCGACCTCGATGTTGGTTGGTCGCCTGGCATTGATATTAATTGACTCTATCACTTGGATGGGGTCGATGGTTGCCCCGTAGTCACATCCCGGTGCCACTGCTGCTATCGCGCACCGTCCGGTCCTCATCTCTAGGACTTCGTCTTTGCTCGAGATGGTTGTTACTGCCATTCTACTTGGCCTCGTCCTCAATCCTATTTCTTCGGCCACCCAATCCTCGACTAACGTGAAGGCAGCTCCGCTATCAACCAGCATCAGAGTGGTTACTGATCGATTGCCTTCCCCAATCACTCGCACCGGTACTACCCCAAGTAGCACCGTTCCTCTCTTCTTCGCCCCTACCGTGCTCGTTGCCATCGTTTGGCCTTTGTCTCGACGGAACTTAACCGGCGTCTCCTTGCATTGCCTCGCTCGATGTCCACTCATCACACATCGCGAGCAGATGTCATTTCTGTCCGCGTATTCTACCTGATCTTCCCTGGGTAACGCTTGCCAGTAGCTGCAATTCATGGTTAGATGCCTTGCATTTGTATGTAGCTGGCATTTGCTCTTTGGGTCGTAGCCGTCCTTGTACAGCGCATCGCGTATCGCAACTGCATTTGTACTAAAGTCCCTACTGTTTTTATAGCTTGGGTTCGGCCTACTGGATGTATTAGGGTTATGTTCATTCGTGTTGTTATTTTTCCCCTGTCCGGTCTTACCCTCGGCTACTTGTGGACTCGCAGTCCCCTGCGTTGCTGCATATGGCAGTGATTGCCTGAGCTTTGGTAATGCGTTCGACGTGTTGTGCTCTGGTTTCGGTCGATTGTAATCCGTCTTTGGTCCCTTTCCCAGGCTATCTTCGCTATAGACTGGGTCGGTTATTAGTTCAGCTTCGTAGCTTAAGAAGCTGGACATTTCTTCTAGACCCGGTTCCGCACCCTTTCTGTCTCTAGTGGAGAAAGCGACTTTTCTCCACTTATTGCGCAGCCACATCGGTAGTGCCTGCGCTATCGTGGTGATGTTGTTGGACGCGTTGAGCTCGTATGGTGCGTCTAGCGTCTTTAGCACGATCAGCGCCTTTTCGACTTTGTTAGCAAACGTCTTAATGCTAACGGGATTATCCTGTAGGCCACCCGTTGTTATGCCTCTCAGGGTTTGCCTGATGATCTTAGCTGGGTGCCCGTATTCCCTATCCAGTGCCCGCCATGCCGTCGTGAAGCCGCCTTCTATACCCTGGTATTGCCTCACGATGTCGTATGCTGGGCCTCCTGTGTATACTTGCAGATACTTCAGGCACTCCGCCTGCGTTAAGTTTTTTGTTAGTATCTCGTTACTATACATGCGCCGAAACTGTAGATATTCTTCCGGCCTACTCCCATCGAATTTGAATGGTTCCACGGGTGGTAACTCGATCCTGGTTTTTAACGCATCGATCAACGTGGCCATCCCCACCGCCTGCGCCTCCAATGGGTTCGATGGATGCTGCATAGTTTCCCTTGTTTGGTGCGGTCCATCCGTTCTATTCCCTGTTTTTCTCTGACTTGGGTATATCATTGGGGGTAGCGGCCCCCTCCATATTTCTGTGTCGCATGACTTATTTTCATCCAAGGGGTTCGTTGTTCTCGCTCCTATTGGGGTATATTGTTGATATTGCGATGGGGGAATGTCACCCTGTCCCCCCCCCCCCCCCACCGGTATGCTTGGTACTGGGGTTGATGTTAATATATTGGGGCCCATGCATCTATCCGCAATAATTTCCCCCTCCCCTGGGTATATGTTATATCCTTTGGTGCTGTAGTCATACTGCTGCACTGGTACCGGTATAGGCCTATCAGCTTCTGGCCTACCTACCGGAATGTATTCCGCGACTTCCGGGTTTAATCCCGTTGTCCGCACTATTCTATCGCCTACATTGCTTCTGTCAGCATGGCCTATGGTATGTGCAGTAAGGCCTACAGTATGTCTTACAGTCTGTATGTGTTGCTCGGGATCGAAGTTTATTCTCCTCGAATTATCCTCCCCGCGGCTACCGTATTCTCGATCGGCAGGTATATCCTGTCGGAAGGTTTCTCTTCGACCCCCTCTACTGCTCTCATCCTCGTGCCGGTACATCATGTACCCCTCTCTCGACGCATAGTGCGTCTCGTCGGGTCGCGTCTCTCCGGGACGACGGCAATCTCCCGTAGTTCGACCCCACCGGCTCTCTTCTTCCACCTCAACCACCGACGGTTCGCTATCCGTCCTCGTTCTTCTATCGTTCGCGGCGATACTTCTCCTACCGTCTTCTCTTCTTCTTCTTTCAGTGTAGTATTCCCGCTCGTGAGATCTCTCGTCGATCTCCCGGTTAAACTCCACCGTTCTTCTTCTCTCCTCTGATCGGGCTCGACACTCCGTCCGCCCTCTCGCGACGTCAACCTGCCTCTCTCCGCTCGATCGCACGCCGCTGGGGATACTCGCAATCCCCCTATTACTCTCCGTCGCCGGGTGTTGCGGTTTACCTGTTTCGGCCCTCGCATTATCCGCCGGCGCCTGTGGGGCACTCTCTGCCCCCCCTCTCTCGTCACTAACTTCTCGCGGTGGGGTGCTCATAGCCCCCCCCCCCCCCACCCGCCACTTCTAACTTCGCTACCTCTTACTATACTTCTATATCCCTCTTGTGGGGCATTCTCCGCCCCCCCCCCCCCCCCCCTCTCGCCGCTAATGGTGGGGCGCTCATAGCCCCCCCCCCCTCTCGCCACATTTAACCTCACTCACACCTCTATACCCCTCTCTAGTCGACACAATGTTTGTATTGCGGCTGGGTCCACTTACCCCCACCTCTCTCTCTACTACTACCTGGCCTACCAGGCCTACTTCGGGTTGGCTCAACCCCGCCGCTTCCGGCCTACTATTTACGAGGCCTACCAGGCCTACCTCGGGTTGGCTCAACCCCGCCACTTCCGGCCTACTGACTACGTGGCCTACCAGGCCCTCACCCGCCGGGCTATGTACGTCCGACGCATTTACATTAACAACACCACTGTGATTATCCTCTAGTTCACCCAAATTATCCTGTGCACCAAAGTTAGAAACGTTATCTTACGTTATAACATTATTTGGATTATTTTGTAAATTAGAATTTGGGTTATTATTTAAATTACTTGGGTTACTTTGTATAACTACATTATTAGAATTATTTTGCACGTTAATATTAGAATCGTTCTGATTTAAAATATAATTATTACTATTAGGTAATGTATTTCCTGCAATAAATATTTGGTTAGGGTCGTTCAATACAGTATTATTAATATTAACGTCATCTACTGTAATATTATTATTACCCCCCCCCCCCCCCCCGCCCGTAAGGTCACACCAATTTCGTGTCTGTCGTGCGGTCCCTCTCACTGGGGTATTAATAAACGCATCTACTGTCCCCGGCCCCTCGAGAATATTCGAGCCAGCCTCGCTCTCAGACGCCCCCATCTGCGCCAGTTCCAGTTCGCGCATGTGTCTAGCTTTGTACTCTACAAGCCCACTTCGCTGTTTCTTTAATTTCCTTCGCTCATGCTCCCTTCTGGCCATTCTCACCTCACACTCCCGCGCGTCCTGTTTGGCCAACTCTACCACTCTCCTAGCTTCCTCCCTTTGCCTTGCCTCACGCTCCTTGCGTTCCTTCTCCCCCTTTGCCTCACGCTCCTTACGTTCCTCTTCTTCTATTTCCTCATACTCCCTAAGGCTCCTTGCGGCCCTTTCGGCCCTCTCTCTTATCTCTCTAATCAACACCATTTCCCCCTCTAGCAGCACTCTCTCCTCCTCTAATCGTCTATCTACTTCTTGGTGACCTTGCACTGCTAGATTGAGATGGTACCTAGCGTCTATCTCTCTCACCCGTCTTTCTTTCGCGGAGGATGTAGCAGACTTATCGGTTGTGATGGATTCCCTCCGCCTTCCCGATCTACTAACTTTCCCCCTCCTCCCGGAACTCCCTCCGACCGACGAGACCGAATCCGCGGGGTCAACCTCGGATTCGCCCTCCTCAGGTCTGTTCCAACCCACTAATTTTATACCCCGGGCATCGATTAAATATGGCCCTATGTACACTACGCTAGGTTGTATACCCCCATGCCGCCATGAGTCATACAGTTCCTCGGCAACCCTTGTCGCTCTCTCCTCGGCCAATTCTCTCTGCCCGAAATGCATTAGATAGTATAAATGTCTGTCCGACTTACCTAGTCCTGACTTCAGTTTTACCTCGTCTATCATTTTCCCCTTTCTGGCCTCCTCTAGTAGTCTCCGGGTCGCGTTGTAGGCCCGTTGAAGTTGCTCAGAAACCCCGACGTCCTCGTCGCCGACCTCTCCTCCGTCTCTTCGGGTTCGACGTCGTACCGGCGGCCCCACCGTCGCCATTCCGGTGGGCCGTCTGTCGCCCTCGGCCTATGGCTGGCCCGCGACATCGGTGTCGACATCCCCGTCGTCTCTCCGGGTCCGGCGTCGTACCGTCGGCCCCACCGTCGCCGTTCCGGTGGGCCGTCCGTCGCCCTCGGCCTGTGGCTGGCCTGCGACGTCGGCACGTCGACCCTCGTTCCGTGTCGACTCCTCTCTTTCTCCCTCGACCTCGTTCTCTCTATCCTCCGACTCGAGTCCCTCTCCTCTCAACTCGGATTCTGATTCCAGACGTACCCCCTCATCTTGGACTTCCGGGTCACCCGTTACCGATGGCTCCGGCGTCGTGGGCCTATACCGCCTGGTCGCGGCCTCGCGGATCGTTTGTTCTTCGTCCGGGGTCCGCGTCGGTGTTGTCTCTCCCGACTGACTCATCTCTCTTCTGTAGATTGGTGGCTGGTGGTTGCTGAGTTTGACTAGCTAGGGCGGCAGCTCTGATTCAGTTACTGTGACGGGATCCAGGAAGGATCCCGATTTATCCGTTTTGTCAGTTCACGCGTCCCCGCCGTGTGTGAAAGATAAAGAGTTTCTGTTGTTCGTTGTATTGCAATGTCCGAGGTATATACAATATAGATATAGGTAATGATGACTGGTAAAATTGTTGTACACGGAAGGCGGGAGACGGTAACTGAAATCCCGGTACTTCCCTAGCTAAACTATTCTTACAGTAGTACCAATAACACTGAGATAACTGAGGTAATATGATTACTGGTTACAGGTTATATTGCACGGTGGCCTTATTGCTCTACTCAATCGATGCCTTGCCCCCCTCTGATTGGTTGATACCCTTGTTGGCGCCCTTTGGAGTGTCCCGTTCACTCCACCTGTTCTCTCTTGGTTAGGGGTTTGGCCCCTGACCCTTATTGTGTGGTTCACCTTCCCATTTTGTTGGGGTGGCGCGAGTTGGTTGATTGCCCAATCTCGAGGCCCCCAATATTGCTTATCGGCTTAACTTTTATGGGGTTTTAGCGGGATTGGATAAGCTAACAAAAGCTGTCTCAACATCCTATAAACCGCAGGCGGGCCATCACGCTTAACACCACCCCAGAGAAAGCGAAGACAATCTTGGTCTACACGCCGCACTCCTACTTGGTGGTACATCGCAGTAATGTCTCCGGAAATCGCCACATGTTTCTCTCGAAAGCGCAACAAGACTCCTACTAAACTGGCGAGAAAATCCGGGCCACGGAGGAGTTTATCGTTTAGGGAAACACCATGGTAACGAGCCGAGGCATCGAATACTATTCGAATCTTACTAGGTTTATTCGGATTAATTACTGGGTGGTGGGGCAAATACCAAATACGACCAGGGGGGCCCTCTAGCTCTCCTGGTGTAACTTTAACTGCGAATCCTTTATCAATGTAGCTTTGCAATATCTCGTCATAGCGCACTTCTAATGAGGAATCGCGACTTAAGGGGGGACATCACACCTTGAAGTGTACTTTGTGTGTCCGAACTTGCATCACATATAACTTTTGAATGGCTCTACACCTGGCAACAATTTATGGCTCATTTTAATAACAAAACACTAAATTTAAAAAAAAAAAATTTTTTTCACCTAATTATGATAATTAGATGTTAATGAGCCGTCTTAAATTAGCATAATGTATTTTAAACCAGTTAAAAATATAATTCACTACTACTACTGTATTTTTAAACGAATTTCGTAAATTCCTTTTACATTAGTTTTATAATTTCATGGACTTTTATTTGAATTACCAAAATTTTTTTTTTCACTCTGGGTACAAAGATATGACGTCATCAAGTCTCAAAGATTCAATTTTTCGTTTTTTACTGACAAAAAAGTTTATAACTTTGTATCAACGTCAAATATCAAAATTTTGGTAATTCAAATTAAAGCTTGAATGTTTGGCTACAAGATACCGAAAACAGAATCAAAATCCATCCAGCGGTTCAAAAGTAGTAGCAACAAACGTGCAAAAAAACTATTTTTTTTGAAAAACTGCGAAAAACGGCTTTAATTAAAAATTTTTTAAAATTACAGTACAAACAAAGTTGTAGAGTCAGTCTGTCTGTTTGTATGATATTTGTTTCTAACTTCTAACTCGAATACCACAAAACGTATGATGCTGAAACTTCGCATGGAGACACATATTGCCCTGAAATCAAACCAGTATGCAATAATTTTTTTATTTATTTATAACTAATATTTAATACTAATAAGTTATAATTAAAAAGGTAATAAATTTCGCTATTTAAGAAAACTATTGTTCCTATGGGAAAATGATGAAATTGAAAGTTGTAGAGAAACATTGACATAGTGGAAAGGTAAAATAAAATTTTGTTTTTATTTATAACTAATATAGTTATCACTAAAAAGGTAATAAATTTCGCTATTTAAGAAAACTATGGTCCTATGGGAAAATGATGAATTTGAAAGTTGTAGAGAAACATCAACTTAGAGAAAAGGTGAATTAAAATTTTGTTGCAAAGCCCGTGTTTCTGAGCTAGTAAATCAAAAAATTCAAATTAGTGGGGGCCTTCGCGCAGCACGTCTTTTGCAAAATTAATGTATAGTTGCAGTGCAGGATTCGCGGTTAGTATGATAATAATTGCAATAATTATAATGAAGCACAGGGAGAAATATAGAAAAATTGTAAGAATTTGTTCTAAAATAAAATGAAAATATGAAAAATGTTCTAAACGAAATCAGAATTAATTAGAATGCTCCGCCTTGATAAGTGGAAGTGTCCTTGGCAACTTTAGCTTTCTTTGACGGCTTGATTGTAAGACTTTTGGCTACACGTTTTCGATCTCTTTGTCTACAGGATCGTAAAAGGGCTAGTCCAGGATTTAGATTGATGGCATTGGCTATAATCATTGTGGTTGAAGCACCTCGATTGTGGATCAGGGCTGTATAGTAAGCATGGAAATTTCCATTATCGGTAGAAGAATCTCTTTGCTTGCAAATATCTGCATATCGGGTACCCTTGAATTCCTTGGAACGCGCCTGACGTGACTGGCGGGGCATAACAGTAAACTTTCACAATACAGCAATATAGCAGTATAGGCTAGGCCTACTCTAGCTAGGTTACAAACATACAACAATAAATTTTACTTAATTAATAATCAACAAAACAATAGGGATCTCTAGCAAACAGTGTAGAATACTGTACAATTAGAAATTTGCTAGGCTTACAGGCTTATATTGTTATATGATTTACACTACAGCAGTTGTGCTGGAATTCATTTACACTGCACAGGCTGACAGTCTCAATTAACCACTTTAAATTTCCCGCCCTTAAGTAGGCCTACTCTTCATAACCACTGTACTGTATGATATGAAGTTGCGTAAATGTACAGTACAAATTCATGTAAAAAATGTTAAAATTTGGCCAAAATTTCCAAAAAACGTATCCGGTTAAACCTGTCTTAACTTAAAAACTATAAAAGCTAATAAAAAACGGGTTTCGTATTTGGAATCAGCATAAAATTTTGAACAAAAATATGAAAAAAAAATTTTTTTGAAGAAAAAAAAATTTCAGGTGTGATGTCCCCCCTTAAGCGTCTCTCAATGGAGATTAAACGCCTAAGAGCAGACTGGTAATTATCAGGGAGATAAACAGATGGGGAGCGCCACAATAGGCCAGTCTCATAGCAACCATCTATGCAACTAGTGGTGTCTCTCAACATCTCCAGAGCCAAGGCATCTTTCTTAGAAAGAGGTAGGTCACCACCAGGGTTAACACCGAATGATTCTGTTCTTCAGAATTCGGCTACGAGATCATGCAAACTACCTGAGGACTTTGGATTAACCAGCGAATGAGCACTTGAAGTAGTTTCTACATGTGTATGTAAAATATCTCTCCGCTCACTATCACACAATGGGAATAGCGGAACATTCGAGGTGAAAGCCCAACCAAAATTAGTAAGAACAGCAGATGGTGAACCAGGTGAACCAGACCTATAATCTAACTGGCGAATAATATTAAATACATCAGCACCAAATAGAACGCTCACCTTATCCGAATCAATGCGCGGTAAATTCAAATCGCGTGAGTCCAAAAACCCTTGATTTTTGGCCAATCAAATCGCTGACGTGTAATATTAAGTTTGGGTAATACCCAGGTGTCAGATATTTCAAACGAGCTATCACCATCTGTGGGCAAGACCTCCACGGAGCTTAACAGAGACTTTATTGGTTTACCTTCCGAGTTGATTGTGCCTATTTTAATCGAGTTTTCTTTACCTTTTAGGCCGAGCTCATTGGCTAACTTTTGTTCGACAGCTGATATTTGACTACCAGGATCCAATAAGGCGAAAGTTTCTACAACCTTGCCAGCGTAGGATCGTACACAAAGCGGGACAATCTGTAGCGCCACGGTAGACGGGGTAGAGTCGCAGCTAGTCGATCCGACATGCTTAGAGCGGAAACGGGAGGATTTCGAGTTACCGTAAACTGGAGGAGCATCATGCAATAATGTATGATGCCTTTTCTTACACCCAGATGGGGCTTTACATGGTTCCTTTATGGAACAGTCGGCTGCTCGGTGCCGAGTTTTTCAACACACAAAGCACATGCCCTTTTCACGCACTAGTTCTGCATGCTCAGCAAGGGATAATTTTTTTAATTTATCACAATCTTCTACAGTGTGGGACAGTTCGCAGCAACTACATTTTTCGCTTTCTAGTTGCTTAGAGGGTCCTCCCCCGTTGCTAGAACTGTTGGAGAAAATGTAGATGACTTAGGGGTTACTGCTTTAGATTTCTCACGCAATATTCTAGGGTTATTATTGTGTTTAACCTGGGGCTGAGATGTATTAGAACTGGGTCTAATTTTAAGTGTAGACTCTATAGCACGACCACAACTAACTTTATACGAAATCCAGTCATCAAAATCCTTTAAAGACGGACACCCAGGTTGAATTGCAACTACTTTTTTGCTCCACTCATGTTGTAGCGGGTTTGGCAATTTGTCAACTAAAACATTTAAATTATTTGCGGAATAAAGGTCATCTTTATATCCACATTTATCTAAAGCAGATACTGAGCCATGCAATTTAAGCGAAAAGGATTTTAATGACTCGAAATCGCTTGAGTTAACATTTTGGACAGAAAAAAGCTGTTTAATATCGCTAGAAGCAATGAGATGTTTATCACCATAAATTCTGTGAATATCTCTCAATGTTTCATAACACAATGTAGGGTCATCTATAGTAGCAGCTACACTATTACAAATCTCAAGGGATAATAAATTCCTAAGAATAAAGAGACGAATTGCGTCGTTTGGAATTCTATCATGCACTAGAGCACGGAATGATGAAATAAAACCAGGCCATTTAATGGGTGAGCCATCAAATGGATCGATTGGTACCTTAAATAGAGCCTGCAAATCTATCGGACCATGACCACCAAAAAGCGCGTCACTTCTGTCATCGGAGTCAGGAGAGTCAATCCAATCATCTACACGCCCAGATACTTTGGATCTATTAACTGGACGAGATGAAAACGAAGGAAGGTCATATGTGGCCGACACTACTGGCTCACTAGTCGGCTCGTTAACAATGGGCGGACCCGGACACCTATCAGAACCCCCAAAGGGTTGGCCGCTTGGGCGATACACAGGGTCAGACGCATACTCAGGACGCAAACCAGTCGCAGTACATGGCACACAATGTACACTATCATTGGTAGAACCACCATACATATAACTCACAGGGGCACACACTCCCTTCAATCCGCTAACAAAATTAGAATCAGGCGAGGCAAATCCACAGGGTACAAACTCAGGGCTAGATAAAGCCCAAGTGCTATTACAGCTACTTAAAGGTTTATAATTATTTATTGAATTACTATCAAATGGAAAAATAGTTCGCTGGTTAAAGCGGGGCAGAGTTGCCGTGGTTGGGTGTTCTACAGCTACAAAGTTTGGCACTGAAATATTTATAAAATTATTACCGGTGGTATCCTTACTGAGTACACGAAGCGGGACAGATTCTTCACTACTAATAATCGGTACCGGTAATGACTGCACAAATGAACCGCTGGAGATACTAAATATAACACCAGATTTTCTATTCATATTACAATCACTTACAGTATTAGTAGCTAAGCTAGATTTACATTGAGACGGTTTAAACACTGTATCAATAATAGGACACGATTGACACAAACTCTGTAATATATTATTACTAGTAATTTCATTAGAACTCGTACCAGAACTGACTGAAACATGAATTACCGGTATGTTACTAGGCGGGTAACGGGGTGACTCAACTGTGTCACTGGATCGGATAATGGAAGACCTGGGAAAGGATTTGATCTCCTGGATGCGAGAGGATAATTGGGAACTGGTTGGACCCCGCCGGCCCGGTTGGAGTCCTCATCCTACAGGGAATCAGCGAGAACCCATTCCCTGAGGTTTGCAACTCCGGCCTCCCTGTTTTCTATTTCCTCGGTACGAACAGACAACTCGAGCAGCTCCACCTCGTTCTGGAGGCGACGGAGCTGCTTCCTATTGTTGAGCGCTAGCTCCTTCTCGCGAAGCTCCCGATCCCTTTCGAACTGCTGGAGTTTTAATCTTTTTTCTTCCAGTTGCCGCTTCGAGGAGTTAATACCACCTCCCGGGGATCGCGAGGAGGATACCTTGGATTTACTTCCACCAGCTGAAGAAGGTTCGCCTCTCCGGGAGGCGAGGTAACTTTCAGCTTCACTCCGACAGCGCCGATAACCCTCGCGGACTGCAGCCAACCATTCCTCCTCTATGGCTTTAGACTTAGAATCGGTTCCGGGATCCAGATACTGAAGACACTTACTGTGAGATCAAACACAGTCGTCAAAGTCCTCATTGAGTTCCCCTAGGAAGCACTGGATTAAGGTGCGACTGCCACGGGAATCGACTAGAGAATGAAGCTTGGCAGCCAAACAAGTGAGCCTCCGCTTGGTATTGGCTCGAGTAATCTTTGCGTCTTAAGCCTCTAAATCATCCGCAGGATAGAACGCAATATCAGGGTCCTCCTCTAGGTCCGCGGTATCGAGACCCTCGAAACGCGTACCGGTATCACTCGAACCGGGTCGGGATTCCAAGGGTTCAAGTCGAGATTTATCCTCACCATCGGATGTCGGAGTTCCATCGCCGAGTCGAGGAGAGCTCAGACTACCATGAAGCGAACCATTCCCTTTGGCAGGGAGACCACCCGACGTGGCTCCACTAACGATGTCAGACTCCGCGTCCGACATATCGAGAGAAGGCAACGGATAGTTGAACTGTGCAGCGATGGATTGTGGATACTCCGAGGGTAAGGATAATCTGTGACGTGGAAACCTTTAGACCAGGTTTCCCGGCATCGGAACCAGAATGTAAACCACAAAATTGGCGTTGTGATTTCGAGTTTTGTCAGGATCGTTATTTCATTATTTAATATAGAGATTACAAATGCAAAACACGTTAACAATAAGGTAGAATAGGCCTACTAAGAATAACAATACAAGAATACCAGCTACCCTTATTTTACAAATGATTTCACCTATCACAGAGAACGAGCATACAGATAGGAAAATCAGTTCAGTAGATCTGTGATAGGTCAAAATCAAAACCAACTCAAATCCTATTGGCAGATATAGAAAGCAGGGCCATGGGGCAACCTTCCTACAGGGAAGCAGTGTAACATAAACGGTATGTATTGCACTAATATACCTAAGCTAGTATAACGACGGGCTAAACTACCAAGCGATAACCAGCGGGATTTAAGGGCAGTTTATAACACCCATGATGGTGAACTGGCATTCCTTTAGGAAACATAGTGGAAGGGTTTACTGTGGAAGATCACCAATTAGTGGTGAACAGGCATTACTTTAGGAAACAGAGTGGAAAGGTTTTCTGTGGAAGATCACCCATGGTGGTGAACAGGCATTCCTTTAGGAAACGGAATGGAAGGGTTTTCTGTGAAAGATAACCCATGCTGGTGAACAGGCATTCCTTTAGGAAACACAGTGGAAGGGTTTACTGTGGAAAATCACCCACGGTGGTGAACAGGCATTCCTTTAGGAAACACAGTGGAAGGGTTTACTGTGGAAGATCACCCACGGTGGTGAACAGGCATTCCTTTAGGAAACAGAATGGAAGGGTTTTCTGTGAAAGATAACCCATGGTGGTGAACAGGCATTCCTTTAGGAAACACAGTGGAAGGGTTTACTGTGGAAGATCACCCACGGTGGTGAACAAGAATTCCTTTAGGAAACAGAATGGAAGGGTTTACTGTGGAAGATCACCCACAGTGGTGAACAGGTATTCCTTTAGGAAACAGAATGGAAGGGTTTTCTGTGAAAGATAACCCATGATGGTGAACAGGCATTCCTTTAGGAAACAGAGTGGAAGGGTTACTGTGGAAAGATCACCAATTTGTTGTATGATAGATGGTGCATTCAAATAATACTTTAAAGCACAGAGATTCCAGAGAACTGGGTTCTTGTGTAACTAAAGCAACTAACTACATAATGTCATTATTAATTCCTCGTTTTTATATAATCATTGTTATTGTTGTTATGTTGCTATGCAACGTTAAGCAATTCCTTGCACTGTTAGCCTGGCTTTTTCCAGCGTTGCAACACTACTGTGGTTATTCTGAGTAATTCAGTTAGCTAGTTTTAGTTAGCTAGTAAAATTTTTTTTAAATTATATTGTCTTGTAATTTTATTTGGAATACAACACTTTACTTGGAAACTCAAAATATTCTAGAATAAGTAAAAATATGTAACGTAAATATATTATATAGAATTATTTTTTAAATAGCTAGTTAGTATTTTGAAAAATAGTAGCTACCATAAAAAATTATATTGGATGAAAGTAGTCTATATTCTAGAACGAAATATTTAAAAATCAAAGACACTTTATAGCCAGTGGAAAGCAATTGCATGGGGGTGTCGACATGGCGAACTAGTACCGTTCTGATTTTTTAACTTAAGTACCTACTTAGTTAAGAAAACTTAACTTTAGAATGAGCAACGCAATTTTACTTAAGTCTAAGTGCCTACTTAACTAAGTTGCAACTTAAGTAAAAAATAGACACTTAACTTAAGTCAACGTGTGCAACCCGGCCTAAGCCTGGTATTAACTATTGATTAATCTGTAAATGTTATTTACATTGTAATATGGTATGTTATACAGTAGATATAGAGGTCATTTCACGACTTGGTTAAATCAATTTTGCCTGTCGACTTTGGCCTTTTATATTATCAGTTACGTACAGTGCAGGTCTCAGCCGAAGAAAGTGAAAAAAAAAAAAAAACGTAGCTGTCAAAATATATATTTTTTTAAAACTGGTAAAAGTATATATCATATTTTGATTGCATTTTTCCACTGATTGCAAATCTGACAATAAAACATAAAGATATTCAAAAGCTAAGAAATTATGGGCAAAAAACGTCAAATTGCAGTCAAACTCTACTTTTCCTGGTGTAGTGTTTGGATTCCTTTCCCAAACTCTGCTTTTCCTGGTGTAGTGTTTGGATTCCTTTCCCAAACTCTACTTTTCCTGGTGTATTGTTTGGATTCCTTTCCCAAACTCTACTTTTCCTGGTGTAGTGTTTGGATTCCTTTCCCAAACTCTACTTTTCCTGGTGTAGTGTTTGGATTCCTTTCCCAAACTCTACTTTTCCTGGTGTAGTGTTTGGATTCCTTTCCCAAACTCTGCTTTTCCTGGTGTAGTGTTTGGATTCCTTTCCCAAACTCTGCTTTTCCTAGTGTAGTGTTTGGATTCCTTTCCCAAACTCTACTTTTCCTGGTGTAGTGTTTGGATTCCTTTCCCACCCAAACTCTACTTTTCCTGGTGAAGTGTTGGATTCCTTTCCCAAACTCTACTTTTCCTGGTGCAGTGATTGGATTCCTTTCCCAAACTCTACTTTTCCTAGTGTAGTGTTTGGATTACTTTCCCAAACTCTGCTTTTCCTGGTGTAGTGTTTGGATTCCTTTCCCAAACTCTACTTTTCCTGGTGTAGTGTTTGGATTCCTTTCCCAAACTCTGCTTTTCCTGGTGAAGTGTTGGATTCCTTTCCCAAACTCTACTTTTCCTGGTGCAGTGTTTGGATTCCTTTCCCAAACTCTGCTTTTCCTGGTGTAGTGTTTGGATTCCTTTCCCAAACTCTACTTTTCCTGGTGTAGTGTTTGGATTCCTTTCCCAAACTCTACTTTTCCTGGTGTAGTGTTTGGATTCCTTTCCCAAACTCTGCTTTTCCTGGTGTAGTGTTTGGATTCCTTTCCCAAACTCTGCTTTTCCTAGTGTAGTGTTTGGATTCCTTTCCCAAACTCTACTTTTCCTAGTGTAGTGTTTGGATTCCTTTCCCAAACTCTACTTTTCCTGGTGTAGTGTTTGGATTCCTTTCCCAAACTCTACTTTTCCTAGTGTAGTGTTTGGATTCCTTTCCCAAACTCTACTTTTCCTGGTGTAGTGTTTGGATTCCTTTCCCAAACTCTGCTTTTCCTGGTGTAGTGTTTGGATTCCTTTCCCAAACTCTACTTTTCCTAGTGTAGTGTTTGGATTCCTTTCCCACCCAAACTCTGCTTTTCCTGGTGTAGTGTTTGGATTACTTTCCCAAACTCTGCTTTTCCTGGTGTAGTGTTTGGATTACTTTCCCAAACTCTGCTTTTCCTAGTGTAGTGTTTGGATTCCTTTTCCAAACTCTGCTTTTCCTGGTGTATTGTTTGGATTCCTTTCCCAAATCTACTTTTCCTAGAGTAGTGTTTGGATTCCTTTCCCAAACTCTGCTTTTCCTAGTGTAGTGTTTGGATTCCTTTCCCAAATCTACTTTTCCTAGTGTAGTGTTTGGATTCCTTTCCCAAACTCTCCTTTCCTAGTGTAGTGTTTGGATTCCTTTCCCAAACTCTGCTTTTCCTGGTGAAGTGTTGGATTCCTTTCCACAACTCTGCTTTTCCTGGTGTAGTGTTTGGATTCCTTTCCCGTACTCTACTTTTCCTGGTGAAGTGTTGGATTCCTTTCACAAACTCTACTTTTCCTGGTGTAGTGTTTGGATTCCTTTCCCAAACTCTACTTTTTCTGGTGTAGTGTTTGGATTCCTTTCCCAAACTCTACTTTTCCTGGTGTAGTGTTTGGATTCCTTTCCCAAACTCTGCTTTTCCTGGTGTAGTGTTTGGATTCCTTTCCCAAACTCTACTTTTCCTGGTGTAGTGTTTGGATTCCTTTCCCACCCAAACTCTGCTTTTCCTGGTGAAGTGTTGGATTCCTTTCCCAAACTCTACTTTTCCTGGTGTAGTGTTTGGATTCCTTTCCCACCCAAACTCTGCTTTTCCTGGTGAAGTGTTGGATTCCTTTCCCGTACTCTACTTTTCCTGGTGAAGTGTTGGATTCCTTTCACAAACTCTACTTTTCCTGGTGTAGTGTTTGGATTCCTTTCCCAAACTCTACTTTTCCTGGTGTAGTGTTTGGATTCCTTTCCCAAACTCTACTTTTCCTGGTGTAGTGTTTGGATTCCTTTCCCAAACTCTGCTTTTCCTGGTGTAGTGTTTGGATTCCTTTCCCAAACTCTACTTTTCCTGGTGTAGTGTTTGGATTCCTTTCACACCCAAACTCTGCTTTTCCTGGTGAAGTGTTGGATTACTTTCCCAAACTCAACTTTTCCTGGTGTAGTGTTTGGATTCCTTTCCCAAACTCTACTTTTCCTGGTGTAGTGTTTGGATTCCTTTCCCAAACTCTGCTTTTCCTGGTGTAGTGTTTGGATTCCTTTCCCAAACTCTACTTTTCCTAGTGTAGTGTTTGGATTTCTTTCCCAACCAAACTCTGCTTTTCCTGGTGTAGTGTTTGGATTACTTTCCCAAACTCTGCTTTTCCTGGTGTAGTGTTTGGATTACTTTCCCAAACTCTGCTTTTCCTAGTGTAGTGTTTGGATTCCTTTCCCAAACTCTGCTTTTCCTGGTGTATTGTTTGGATTCCTTTCCCAAATCTACTTTTCCTAGTGTAGTGTTTGGATTCCTTTCCCAAACTCTGCTTTTCCTAGTGTAGTGTTTGGATTCCTTTCCCAAATCTACTTTTCCTAGTGTAGTGTTTGGATTCCTTTCCCAAACTCTCCTTTTCCTAGTGTAGTGTTTGGATTCCTTTCCCAAACTCTGCTTTTCCTGGTGAAGTGTTGGATTCCTTTCCACAACTCTGCTTTTCCTGGTGTAGTGTTTGGATTCCTTTCCCGTACTCTACTTTTCCTGGTGAAGTGTTGGATTCCTTTCACAAACTCTACTTTTCCTGGTGTAGTGTTTGGATTCCTTTCCCAAACTCTACTTTTTCTGGTGTAGTGTTTGGATTCCTTTCCCAAACTCTACTTTTCCTGGTGTAGTGTTTGGATTCCTTTCCCAAACTCTGCTTTTCCTGGTGTAGTGTTTGGATTCCTTTCCCAAACTCTGCTTTTCCCGGTGTAGTGTTTGGATTCCTTTCCCAAACTCTGCTTTTCCTAGTGTAGTGTTTGGATTCCTTTCCCAAACTCTACTTTTCCTAGTGTAGTGTTTGGATTCCTTTCCCAAACTCTACTTTTCCTGGTGTAGTGTTTGGATTCCTTTCCCAAACTCTACTTTTCCTAGTGTAGTGTTTGGATTCCTTTCCCAAACTCTACTTTTCCTGGTGTAGTGTTTGGATTCCTTTCCCAAACTCTGCTTTTCCTGGTGTAGTGTTTGGATTCCTTTCCCAAACTCTACTTTTCCTAGTGTAGTGTTTGGATTCCTTTCCCACCCAAACTCTGCTTTTCCTGGTGTAGTGTTTGGATTACTTTCCCAAACTCTGCTTTTCCTGGTGTAGTGTTTGGATTACTTTCCCAAACTCTGCTTTTCCTAGTGTAGTGTTTGGATTCCTTTTCCAAACTCTGCTTTTCCTGGTGTATTGTTTGGATTCCTTTCCCAAATCTACTTTGCCTAGAGTAGTGTTTGGATTCCTTTCCCAAACTCTGCTTTTCCTAGTGTAGTGTTTGGATTCCTTTCCCAAATCTACTTTTCCTAGTGTAGTGTTTGGATTACTTTCCCAAACTCTGCTTTTCCTGGTGTAGTGTTTGGATTCCTTTCCCAAACTCTACTTTTCCTGGTGTAGTGTTTGGATTCCTTTCCCAAACTCTGCTTTTCCTGGTGAAGTGTTGGATTCCTTTCCCAAACTCTACTTTTCCTGGTGCAGTGTTTGGATTCCTTTCCCAAACTCTGCTTTTCCTGGTGTAGTGTTTGGATTCCTTTCCCAAACTCTCCTTTCCTAGTGTAGTGTTTGGATTCCTTTCCCAAACTCTGCTTTTCCTGGTGAAGTGTTGGATTCCTTTCCACAACTCTGCTTTTCCTGGTGTAGTGTTTGGATTCCTTTCCCGTACTCTACTTTTCCTGGTGAAGTGTTGGATTCCTTTCACAAACTCTACTTTTCCTGGTGTAGTGTTTGGATTCCTTTCCCAAACTCTACTTTTTCTGGTGTAGTGTTTGGATTCCTTTCCCAAACTCTACTTTTCCTGGTGTAGTGTTTGGATTCCTTTCCCAAACTCTGCTTTTCCTGGTGTAGTGTTTGGATTCCTTTCCCAAACTCTACTTTTCCTGGTGTAGTGTTTGGATTCCTTTCCCACCCAAACTCTGCTTTTCCTGGTGAAGTGTTGGATTCCTTTCCCAAACTCTACTTTTCCTGGTGTAGTGTTTGGATTCCTTTCCCACCCAAACTCTGCTTTTCCTGGTGAAGTGTTGGATTCCTTTCCCGTACTCTACTTTTCCTGGTGAAGTGTTGGATTCCTTTCACAAACTCTACTTTTCCTGGTGTAGTGTTTGGATTCCTTTCCCAAACTCTACTTTTCCTGGTGTAGTGTTTGGATTCCTTTCCCAAACTCTACTTTTCCTGGTGTAGTGTTTGGATTCCTTTCCCAAACTCTGCTTTTCCTGGTGTAGTGTTTGGATTCCTTTCCCAAACTCTACTTTTCCTGGTGTAGTGTTTGGATTCCTTTCCCAAACTCTGCTTTTCCTGGTGTAGTGTTTGGATTCCTTTCCCAAACTCTACTTTTCCTGGTGTAGTGTTTGGATTCCTTTCACACCCAAACTCTGCTTTTCCTGGTGAAGTGTTGGATTACTTTCCCAAACTCAACTTTTCCTGGTGTAGTGTTTGGATTCCTTTCCCAAACTCTACTTTTCCTGGTGTAGTGTTTGGATTCCTTTCCCAAACTCTGCTTTTCCTGGTGTAGTGTTTGGATTCCTTTCCCAAACTCTACTTTTCCTGGTGTAGTGTTTGGATTCCTTTCCCAAACTCTGCTTTTCCTGGTGTAGTGTTTGGATTCCTTTCCCAAACTCTGCTTTTCCTGGTGTAGTGTTTGGATTCCTTTCACACCCAAACTCTACTTTTCCTGGTGTAGTGTTTGGATTCCTTTCCCAAACTCTGCTTTTCCTGGTGTAGTGTTTGGATTCCTTTCCCAAACTCTACTTTTCCTGGTGTAGTGTTTGGATTCCTTTCCCAAACTCTGCTTTTCCTGGTGTAGTGTTTGGATTCCTTTCCCAAACTCTACTTTTCCTGGTGTAGTGTTTGGATTCCTTTCACACCCAAACTCTGCTTTTCCTGGTGAAGTGTTGGATTACTTTCCCAAACTCAACTTTTCCTGGTGTAGTGTTTGGATTCCTTTCCCAAACTCTACTTTTCCTGGTGTAGTGTTTGGATTCCTTTCCCAAACTCTGCTTTTCCTGGTGTAGTGTTTGGATTCCTTTCCCAAACTCTACTTTTCCTGGTGTAGTGTTTGGATTCCTTTCCCAAACTCTGCTTTTCCTGGTGTAGTGTTTGGATTCCTTTCCCAAACTTTACTTTTCCTGGTGTAGTGTTTGGATTCCTTTCACACCCAAACTCTGCTTTTCCTGGTGAAGTGTTGGATTACTTTCCCAAACTCAACTTTTCCTGGTGTAGTGTTTGGATTCCTTTCCCAAACTCTACTTTTCCTGGTGTAGTGTTTGGATTCCTTTCCCAAACTCTGCTTTTCCTGGTGTAGTGTTAGGATTCCTTTCCCAAACTCTACTTTTCCTAGTGTAGTGTTTGGATTTCTTTCCCACCCAAACTCTGCTTTTCCTGGTGTAGTGTTTGGATTACTTTCCCAAACTCTGCTTTTCCTGGTGTAGTGTTTGGATTACTTTCCCAAACTCTGCTTTTCCTAGTGTAGTGTTTGGATTCCTTTCCCAAACTCTGCTTTTCCTGGTGTATTGTTTGGATTCCTTTCCCAAATCTACTTTTCCTAGTGTAGTGTTTGGATTCCTTTCCCAAACTCTGCTTTTCCTAGTGTAGTGTTTGGATTCCTTTCCCAAATCTACTTTTCCTAGTGTAGTGTTTGGATTCCTTTCCCAAACTCTCCTTTTCCTAGTGTAGTGTTTGGATTCCTTTCCCAAACTCTGCTTTTCCTGGTGAAGTGTTGGATTCCTTTCCACAACTCTGCTTTTCCTGGTGTAGTGTTTGGATTCCTTTCCCGTACTCTACTTTTCCTGGTGAAGTGTTGGATTCCTTTCACAAACTCTACTTTTCCTGGTGTAGTGTTTGGATTCCTTTCCCAAACTCTACTTTTTCTGGTGTAGTGTTTGGATTCCTTTCCCAAACTCTACTTTTCCTGGTGTAGTGTTTGGATTCCTTTCCCAAACTCTGCTTTTCCTGGTGTAGTGTTTGGATTCCTTTCCCAAACTCTACTTTTCCTGGTGTAGTGTTTGGATTCCTTTCCCACCCAAACTCTGCTTTTCCTGGTGAAGTGTTGGATTCCTTTCCCAAACTCTACTTTTCCTGGTGTAGTGTTTGGATTCCTTTCCCACCCAAACTCTGCTTTTCCTGGTGAAGTGTTGGATTCCTTTCCCGTACTCTACTTTTCCTGGTGAAGTGTTGGATTCCTTTCACAAACTCTACTTTTCCTGGTGTAGTGTTTGGATTCCTTTCCCAAACTCTACTTTTCCTGGTGTAGTGTTTGGATTCCTTTCCCAAACTCTACTTTTCCTGGTGTAGTGTTTGGATTCCTTTTCCAAACTCTGCTTTTCCTGGTGTAGTGTTTGGATTCCTTTCCCAAACTCTACTTTTCCTGGTGTAGTGTTTGGATTCCTTTCACACCCAAACTCTGCTTTTCCTGGTGAAGTGTTGGATTACTTTCCCAAACTCAACTTTTCCTGGTGTAGTGTTTGGATTCCTTTCCCAAACTCTACTTTTCCTGGTGTAGTGTTTGGATTCCTTTCCCAAACTCTGCTTTTCCTGGTGTAGTGTTTGGATTCCTTTCCCAAACTCTACTTTTCCTAGTGTAGTGTTTGGATTTCTTTCCCACCCAAACTCTGCTTTTCCTGGTGTAGTGTTTGGATTACTTTCCCAAACTCTGCTTTTCCTGGTGTATTTAGTGTTTGGATTACTTTCCCAAACTCTGCTTTTCCTAGTGTAGTGTTTGGATTCCTTTCCCAAACTCTGCTTTTCCTGGTGTATTGTTTGGATTCCTTTCCCAAATCTACTTTTCCTAGTGTAGTGTTTGGATTCCTTTCCCAAACTCTGCTTTTCCTAGTGTAGTGTTTGGATTCCTTTCCCAAATCTACTTTTCCTAGTGTAGTGTTTGGATTCCTTTCCCAAACTCTCCTTTTCCTAGTGTAGTGTTTGGATTCCTTTCCCAAACTCTGCTTTTCCTGGTGAAGTGTTGGATTCCTTTCCACAACTCTGCTTTTCCTGGTGTAGTGTTTGGATTCCTTTCCCGTACTCTACTTTTCCTGGTGAAGTGTTGGATTCCTTTCACAAACTCTACTTTTCCTGGTGTAGTGTTTGGATTCCTTTCCCAAACTCTACTTTTTCTGGTGTAGTGTTTGGATTCCTTTCCCAAACTCTACTTTTCCTGGTGTAGTGTTTGGATTCCTTTCCCAAACTCTGCTTTTCCTGGTGTAGTGTTTGGATTCCTTTCCCAAACTCTGCTTTTCCTGGTGTAGTGTTTGGATTCCTTTCCCAAACTCTGCTTTTCCTAGTGTAGTGTTTGGATTCCTTTCCCAAACTCTACTTTTCCTAGTGTAGTGTTTGGATTCCTTTCCCAAACTCTACTTTTCCTGGTGTAGTGTTTGGATTCCTTTCCCAAACTCTACTTTTCCTAGTGTAGTGTTTGGATTCCTTTCCCAAACTCTACTTTTCCTGGTGTAGTGTTTGGATTCCTTTCCCAAACTCTGCTTTTCCTGGTGTAGTGTTTGGATTCCTTTCCCAAACTCTACTTTTCCTAGTGTAGTGTTTGGATTCCTTTCCCACCCAAACTCTGCTTTTCCTGGTGTAGTGTTTGGATTACTTTCCCAAACTCTGCTTTTCCTGGTGTAGTGTTTGGATTACTTTCCCAAACTCTGCTTTTCCTAGTGTAGTGTTTGGATTCCTTTTCCAAACTCTGCTTTTCCTGGTGTATTGTTTGGATTCCTTTCCCAAATCTACTTTGCCTAGAGTAGTGTTTGGATTCCTTTCCCAAACTCTGCTTTTCCTAGTGTAGTGTTTGGATTCCTTTCCCAAATCTACTTTTCCTAGTGTAGTGTTTGGATTACTTTCCCAAACTCTGCTTTTCCTGGTGTAGTGTTTGGATTCCTTTCCCAAACTCTACTTTTCCTGGTGTAGTGTTTGGATTCCTTTCCCAAATTCTGCTTTTCCTGGTGAAGTGTTGGATTCCTTTCCCAAACTCTACTTTTCCTGGTGCAGTGTTTGGATTCCTTTCCCAAACTCTGCTTTTCCTGGTGTAGTGTTTGGATTCCTTTCCCAAACTCTCCTTTCCTAGTGTAGTGTTTGGATTCCTTTCCCAAACTCTGCTTTTCCTGGTGAAGTGTTGGATTCCTTTCCACAACTCTGCTTTTCCTGGTGTAGTGTTTGGATTCCTTTCCCGTACTCTACTTTTCCTGGTGAAGTGTTGGATTCCTTTCACAAACTCTACTTTTCCTGGTGTAGTGTTTGGATTCCTTTCCCAAACTCTACTTTTTCTGGTGTAGTGTTTGGATTCCTTTCCCAAACTCTACTTTTCCTGGTGTAGTGTTTGGATTCCTTTCCCAAACTCTGCTTTTCCTGGTGTAGTGTTTGGATTCCTTTCCCAAACTCTACTTTTCCTGGTGTAGTGTTTGGATTCCTTTCCCACCCAAACTCTGCTTTTCCTGGTGAAGTGTTGGATTCCTTTCCCAAACTCTACTTTTCCTGGTATAGTGTTTGGATTCCTTTCCCACCCAAACTCTGCTTTTCCTGGTGAAGTGTTGGATTCCTTTCCCGTACTCTACTTTTCCTGGTGAAGTGTTGGATTCCTTTCACAAACTCTACTTTTCCTGGTGTAGTGTTTGGATTCCTTTCCCAAACTCTACTTTTCCTGGTGTAGTGTTTGGATTCCTTTCCCAAACTCTACTTTTCCTGGTGTAGTGTTTGGATTCCTTTCCCAAACTCTGCTTTTCCTGGTGTAGTGTTTGGATTCCTTTCCCAAACTCTACTTTTCCTGGTGTAGTGTTTGGATTCCTTTCCCAAACTCTGCTTTTCCTGGTGTAGTGTTTGGATTCCTTTCCCAAACTCTACTTTTCCTGGTGTAGTGTTTGGATTCCTTTCACACCCAAACTCTGCTTTTCCTGGTGAAGTGTTGGATTACTTTCCCAAACTCAACTTTTCCTGGTGTAGTGTTTGGATTCCTTTCCCAAACTCTACTTTTCCTGGTGTAGTGTTTGGATTCCTTTCCCAAACTCTGCTTTTCCTGGTGTAGTGTTTGGATTCCTTTCCCAAACTCTACTTTTCCTGGTGTAGTGTTTGGATTCCTTTCCCAAACTCTGCTTTTCCTGGTGTAGTGTTTGGATTCCTTTCCCAAACTCTGCTTTTCCTGGTGTAGTGTTTGGATTCCTTTCACACCCAAACTCTACTTTTCCTGGTGTAGTGTTTGGATTCCTTTCCCAAACTCTGCTTTTCCTGGTGTAGTGTTTGGATTCCTTTCCCAAACTCTACTTTTCCTGGTGTAGTGTTTGGATTCCTTTCCCAAACTCTGCTTTTCCTGGTGTAGTGTTTGGATTCCTTTCCCAAACTCTACTTTTCCTGGTGTAGTGTTTGGATTCCTTTCACACCCAAACTCTGCTTTTCCTGGTGAAGTGTTGGATTACTTTCCCAAACTCAACTTTTACTGGTGTAGTGTTTGGATTCCTTTCCCAAACTCTACTTTTCCTGGTGTAGTGTTTGGATTCCTTTCCCAAACTCTGCTTTTCCTGGTGTAGTGTTTGGATTCCTTTCCCAAACTCTACTTTTCCTGGTGTAGTGTTTGGATTCCTTTCCCAAACTCTGCTTTTCCTGGTGTAGTGTTTGGATTCCTTTCCCAAACTTTACTTTTCCTGGTGTAGTGTTTGGATTCCTTTCACACCCAAACTCTGCTTTTCCTGGTGAAGTGTTGGATTACTTTCCCAAACTCAACTTTTCCTGGTGTAGTGTTTGGATTCCTTTCCCAAACTCTACTTTTCCTGGTGTAGTGTTTGGATTCCTTTCCCAAACTCTGCTTTTCCTGGTGTAGTGTTAGGATTCCTTTCCCAAACTCTACTTTTCCTAGTGTAGTGTTTGGATTTCTTTCCCACCCAAACTCTGCTTTTCCTGGTGTAGTGTTTGGATTACTTTCCCAAACTCTGCTTTTCCTGGTGTAGTGTTTGGATTACTTTCCCAAACTCTGCTTTTCCTAGTGTAGTGTTTGGATTCCTTTCCCAAACTCTGCTTTTCCTGGTGTATTGTTTGGATTCCTTTCCCAAATCTACTTTTCCTAGTGTAGTGTTTGGATTCCTTTCCCAAACTCTGCTTTTCCTAGTGTAGTGTTTGGATTCCTTTCCCAAATCTACTTTTGCTAGTGTAGTGTTTGGATTCCTTTCCCAAACTCTCCTTTTCCTAGTGTAGTGTTTGGATTCCTTTCCCAAACTCTGCTTTTCCTGGTGAAGTGTTGGATTCCTTTCCACAACTCTGCTTTTCCTGGTGTAGTGTTTGGATTCCTTTCCCGTACTCTACTTTTCCTGGTGAAGTGTTGGATTCCTTTCACAAACTCTACTTTTCCTGGTGTAGTGTTTGGATTCCTTTCCCAAACTCTACTTTTTCTGGTGTAGTGTTTGGATTCCTTTCCCAAACTCTACTTTTCCTGGTGTAGTGTTTGGATTCCTTTCCCAAACTCTGCTTTTCCTGGTGTAGTGTTTGGATTCCATTCCCAAACTCTACTTTTCCTGGTGTAGTGTTTGGATTCCTTTCCCACCCAAACTCTGCTTTTCCTGGTGAAGTGTTGGATTCCTTTCCCAAACTCTACTTTTCCTGGTGTAGTGTTTGGATTCCTTTCCCACCCAAACTCTGCTTTTCCTGGTGAAGTGTTGGATTCCTTTCCCGTACTCTACTTTTCCGGGTGAAGTGTTGGATTCCTTTCACAAACTCTACTTTTCCTGGTGTAGTGTTTGGATTCCTTTCCCAAACTCTACTTTTCCTGGTGTAGTGTTTGGATTCCTTTCCCAAACTCTGCTTTTCCTGGTGTAGTGTTTGGATTCCTTTCCCAAACTCTACTTTTCCTGGTGTAGTGTTTGGATTCCTTTCACACCCAATCTCTGCTTTTCCTGGTGAAGTGTTGGATTACTTTCCCAAACTCTACTTTTCCTGGTGTAGTGTTTGGATTCCTTTCCCAAACTCTACTTTTCCTGGTGTAGTGTTTGGATTCCTTTCCCAAACTCTACTTTTCCTGGTGTAGTGTTTGGATTCCTTTACCAAACTCTACTTTTCCTGGTGTAGTGTTTGGATTCCTTTCCCAAACTCTACTTTTCCTGGTGTAGTGTTTGGATTCCTTTCCCAAACTCTACTTTTCCTGGTGTAGTGTTTGGATTCCTTTCCCAAACTCTACTTTTACTGGTGTAGTGTTTGGATTCCTTTCCCAAACTCTACTTTTCCTGGTGTAGTGTTTGGATTCCTTTCCCAAACTCTGCTTTTCCTGGTGTAGTGTTTGGATTCCTTTCCCAAACTCTACTTTTCCTAGTGTAGTGTTTGGATTCCTTTCCCAACCAAACTCTGCTTTTCCTGGTGTAGTGTTTGGATTACTTTCCCAAACTCTGCTTTTCCTGGTGTAGTGTTTGGATTACTTTCCCAAACTCTGCTTTTCCTAGTGTAGTGTTTGGATTCCTTTCCCAAACTCTGCTTTTCCTGGTGTATTGTTTGGATTCCTTTCCCAAATCTACTTTTCCTAGTGTAGTGTTTGGATTCCTTTCCCAAACTCTGCTTTTCCTAGTGTAGTGTTTGGATTCCTTTCCCAAATCTACTTTTCCTAGTGTAGTGTTTGGATTCCTTTCCCAAACTCTCCTTTTCCTAGTGTAGTGTTTGGATTCCTTTCCCAAACTCTGCTTTTCCTGGTGAAGTGTTGGATTCCTTTCCACAACTCTGCTTTTCCTGGTGTAGTGTTTGGATTCCTTTCCCGTACTCTACTTTTCCTGGTGAAGTGTTGGATTCCTTTCACAAACTCTACTTTTCCTGGTGTAGTGTTTGGATTCCTTTCCCAAACTCTACTTTTCCTGGTGTAGTGTTTGGATTCCTTTCCCAAACTCTACTTTTCCTGGTGTAGTGTTTGGATTCCTTTCCCAAACTCTGCTTTTCCTGGTGTAGTGTTTGGATTCCTTTCCCAAACTCTACTTTTCCTGGTGTAGTGTTTGGATTCCTTTCCCACCCAAACTCTGCTTTTCCTGGTGAAGTGTTGGATTCCTTTCCCAAACTCTACTTTTCCTGGTGTAGTGTTTGGATTCCTTTCCCACCCAAACTCTGCTTTTCCTGGTGAAGTGTTGGATTCCTTTCCCGTACTCTACTTTTCCTGGTGAAGTGTTGGATTCCTTTCACAAACTCTACTTTTCCTGGTGTAGTGTTTGGATTCCTTTCCCAAACTCTACTTTTCCTGGTGTAGTGTTTGGATTCCTTTCCCAAACTCTGCTTTTCCTGGTGTAGTGTTTGGATTCCTTTCCCAAACTCTACTTTTCCTGGTGTAGTGTTTGGATTCCTTTCCCACCCAAACTCTGCTTTTCCTGGTGAAGTGTTGGATTCCTTTCCCAAACTCTACTTTTCCTGGTGTAGTGTTTGGATTCCTTTCCCAAACTCTACTTTTCCTGGTGTAGTGTTTGGATTCCTTTCCCAAACTCTACTTTTCCTGGTGTAGTGTTTGGATTCCTTTCCCAAACTCTACTTTTCCTGGTGTAGTGTTTGGATTCCTTTCCCAAACTCTACTTTTCCTGGTGTAGTGTTTGGATTCCTTTCCCAAACTCTACTTTTCCTGGTCTAGTGTTTGGATTCCTTTTCCAAACTCTACAATTTTGTGTCGAGTTTGGTCTTTGCTCCGATAGAGAAGCGAGTAAATAATTCCAAACTCTTCAATTCCCTGTGTTCTGATTGGATAATATCATCATTTGTTGTTAAATAAACACATCAAAGTTGATACATTCCGAGAATGCTCAAGACTTAACTTAACGGGGAATGCCACCATGGATGGGTGATCTTTCCGGATGGTACAAATTGACCGTAAGTGAAAAGGGTGATCTCCAGAGAAAATTAACTGAAAGTGAAAATACGTTTTGATTAGAAAACACCGCCGCTATAACTTGCTCAGCTTATTTCCCCTAATGTTTTAAATTAAAATAAACTAATTTTTCTTTTCACGCCAACGTTTTTGTTCGCTATTTCTTTTCTGTCTCTGTTGAAGGGCGAAGTTAGGATCCGCGCAAACTTTAATCTTTTGTTTATCTCTTATTGCCTGCCGCCTTTTGCGTTCAACCTCCTTTTCACGATTGTAAACAAGAGGATCATTCCTTCTGTAAATTATTTTCGCTGACAGGGTTCCAAGTAGTTTATCAGATTGTCGACTTATTGGTTCTTTCTGTGTAGTAAGAGTTGCACGCACAGTTTTGGATTTGAACTACTTTTCACGGGTTTGCCTCTTATGGCAAAACCTTTCCTTCTCATGATTCCCAATCGCAGACTGGCGGCGTCGGGGAATTCGGCGGATTAAAGTTAAGTTTTATTTTCGATTTCCTTCGTAGTTCGAAGATACACTTCGTTTTGGTTTTGTTTGGACTTCTTGATAATATTAAGATCTTTATTGCGTGCCGCTAATTTGTCTTTTTCTTTCCTCAACGCGCGCGATCCATTACTTATTATAGGTACCACAATCAGCCTGTCGAAATCTACAGGCATCTAAATATCTGGCAGTAAGCCAAACTGAAACTCTTTAAAACTGAAACTACTTCAGTCTGAACTGGTCGATAGACAAACCGGATCTATTCAACAGTAACTATTAATTTATAATTTTGTTTAAATAGATTATAAATTACTGACCGCATAGAATGTCTCAGCAGTCAGAATCAATTATTAAAAATAATGATTAAAGTTTTAGAATTCAGTTTCAAATTTAAACTTCCCTCCCGATATCACGCTGCTTACAACAGTGATAATTTGTAGAGTTTGGCAATTAAGACGGTAGAGTTTCGAACTGCACAATGTAGAGTTTGAACATGAATATCGTCGAGTTTGGATCTATAATTTGCATTTTCCAAACTCTACCAAATCCAAACTCTACATTGCTTATATGTCAAACACTCACATTTTATCTTATAGAACTAATTTGAATAACCACTAATCGGTAAAGACTTATTTTTCTGGAAGACAAAGTAAATGATTATGTGATTTGCATCATTACAATCAAGGATGTTTTACGTTACGTTACGTTACGTTACGTTACGTTACGTTACGTTACGTTACGTTACGTTACGGTTGAAAAACTGAACTTTACGTTACCATACTGAATTCCGAAAAAAATAATTGCGTATTACGGATAATACCGTAACGTAATAACCGGTTCAGATATAGGACCACAAAGAGATATTTAAAGTTTCATCCTAATTTTGTCTGAAAATCGGAAAATTATACGGTAGTTTCAATGTTTTGAAATTGCAAATTAACTTAACATAAAAATAACTTTAAATTCCCCGATTTATTGATCAATATTCTGTATTCCTGTGAAGAACCAAGACCCACGGTACCGGTACCGGTACCGGTACTGACGGTATTCCAGTTACTCCCTTAACTCCGGTATAAAACGTTATTATTATTTTCCTTTTAATAAATTAAGAATTTATTAATCTTGAAATTAACTCAGAAACTTTGTGAGTTGAAACTCAGGACGAGATTTATTGTGTTCTAGAACTCTGTATTTAGTCGCCTTCAGATTGGTCGAATTGTAATAGTGTCGCTGGAACTCTAAACAGATTAATTTGTTGAGTCCTAAACTATTATTTAGGTCACATGTATCATATAGTTTAGTTTGGTTATGTAGTTTATATTGTTTTGTACTTGTTAAGTAGAATATACTGAAGAAGCGCGTGTAGAATTAGCTTTTGGCAATATTGATAGGGGGACTTCATCATAAATATATCTGGAGAAGCCAGGAAGCTGAAGACCGGGTACAGAGTGTCAAATGTATATATGTAGTATATTGGTGGCGGGATATTCAAACTAGATATAAGATATGAAAGATATAGAAGGAGGAACACCGGTACGGCGGTACGTTTCCTATCTTACTGTTTTACACTTTAACATGGTTTAACGCACTTTAACTTTAACTTA